>JANHZU010001824.1:5574-17090 GCA_032468055.1 Acrochordus granulatus
GACAGGGAGGCCTGGCGTAATGTAGTCCATGGGGTCGCGAAGAGTCGGACACGACTGCGCGACTGAACAACAACATTAGGCAGCATGTGTGGGTGCTGCTGGCAGGAGTGTGCTATGGACTGGGTAATGGGGGTGTTGTGAGCAGGGGAAGATTCCTGGGATCATTTACTCTGTAGTTAGGTTCTTTGGGAGAAAAAGGAGTGGGAACAGCTTATGAAAGTGACTTTCAACTATCCCTGCTGGCTTCCCTATTGACTTGGCTTGTGGGAACTGATAAGGAAGGTTGTACATGACCACAGTTCACTGCAATACCATGATCGCAAGCCAGGCACCCAAGCACCTGGAACATAATCACATGACTCTGCAATGGCTGTAACTTCACAGACTGATCCAAAGTTCCCCTAATTCAGCACCATCATAATTTTAATGGTCACTTAATGAATGAGTGATCGGACGATTTGTACAACCCACCTTCTCTTAAGATACCAGAACAGAGAGGGATAGATGCCTTCATGTACGGGGTTTCATTTTTTTTATTTGTATCTTGCCTTTATAATAAACAACTCAAGGCGGTGAACATATCCTACACACCTTCTTCCTCCTATTTTCCACACAACAGCAACCCTGTTAGGTGGGTTGGGCTTAGAGAGAAGTGACTAGCTCAAGGTCACCCAGCTGGCTTTCATGGCTCAGGCAGGATTACATAACCTCTCATTCTTTTTCTTTTATACATATTCTATACTCTTTGTGGTGTTTTCAATTACAGTGACCACCAGAAGGCACTGCATTAATGAAACTGATATCATGGTGCCTCCTGGTGGTCACTGAAATTAGGAAAAGGAAATTTAGGTTCTAAAGACAATAGCTATTATGACGCTACATTTGTGAAAGAATGTAGCGTCATAATAGCTATTATGGAATAGCTATTATGAATTAATATGAATTATTTGGAAGTATTACCAACTTCCAAAGGGATTTCAGAGACAATGAATTTGCTAGACCTAGAGGATTAAATATCATAATTAGAAAATGATGAAGCCTCATTTTAGTAATCTACTCTCTAATTATTATAGGACATACTATAGGTCAATGTCTAGCAATACTCTGACATCTAGTGTAAAATAATGTAATAGCTACTTTATTCTTTTTTCTTACAATGGGACTGTGCTGATTTAATTCTCCTGGGACTTATAATTTAACCACATCTACCTGATCATTACCTCCCCTAACTTTGCCATATTACAATTTGCACCAGCTAATGTACAATAATACATAATGTACAGTAATACATAATTTCAATTAATGAAACTTTTTTTTCTTTTTGATTAAGGAATAATAGTGGAATCTTGGACAAGATCATTTAGAAAATTGCATGTTTTCTTTTCTTGCTGTTTTCAAGGGAAAATATACTGGAATTATCATCTCAACAAGACAAAGTAATTTTGTAAGGCTAAACTTATGGCAACTAACAAACCAATAAGACAACATATAAAACAGCTTCAGTCCTTCCAAGAATGTGTTTTAGATTTCTAAGAGATACAATGTATAGGAAAGGGCTTCTGGGTCTAGACTATATAATCTGAAAGAAGACCTTACAAAGAAGGACTTCCACCTCACCTTTCACCTTCACCTTGGTGAAAAATGTAATTGGCCAAAGCATGACAAACTTACTTCCAAAGCAGTTGGAGATGAAAAAGAGTCTCAAACTCTGCTTGTAGATGAACAAAGAATGCTTCTTTAAAGACTATTAAGCTAATCAGTTAAAAAAACATAGGAAGAATAATGGTAACTTTTTGGTCAAAGCAGCACTGGGAGAAAATTGAACTACAAGAAAGTAATATCGAGTATATTCTGGATTTCAAGAAAAATATTAAATAATAAATTATTCAATTTATTATTTAATTAATAAATAATGAAAATATTATTTCAGAATGACAGGTAGGATTGTACAGCATGGTCAGCAAACAGAAAGTGGAACCCAGTATGAGTAAGAATATAAACATTGCAAAAAAATCCAGGAACATAGATGAAAAACACAGAAGATAACAAGTTTGCCAAAAAAGATCAGTTAATACCTGAAAATAAAAATGGCACATATAGGAGATGGAAGGAAGAAGAGATCAATATATATATATATCATTGGAAATTGTAATATCATACGGAGAATGGTATCAGAAAACTAAAACAGAGAATGAGTTGAGGATGGCAAGAGATGGTAAGAATTTCTTCAGGGAAAGAAATCATCAATTTCATTCAGTACGTTCTGGACATTATAAAAATTTCTGTTTGGATATCACTTCCAAATAATTGACAAACTTCATTATTTCTTAAATAATCTGAACAATAAATTACAATTACATCAATTGTAATTTATATTATTTATGTCAATTTACATTTAATTTACATATTTGTCAGTTGTGTCAATTTATTAAACTGAAACATGCAACATAAATAATCAATTACATAATTACAAAGCTGACATAAATCGATACAAATGATACAGGTAAGGGATATTTGGAGTTCACAAATATCTTTTTCTCAAAAAGGCTGTTAAATTGGCCTCTTACTTGTTTGCTTAACAAGAGAGACCAATGAGTGTCTCACCTGCCAAATAAAGATCTTAACAGATCATTCACAAAAGGCACAACCGCTTATCCCTCATTTTGCCTCAGCGTTTTGAAGTAAGAGTATTGTTCTAACAAACTGTGAAGAACAAAAAGAAGGAGCAAGATTTATAATCTTGACAGAAAGATATTCCGGAAATCATATTTCTGTACAGATCATTTTTATCCCAAGTAATAGAATACCTGACCATCATTCTTTATATATTATCTTTGAAAAATTCTGGATAATGGATGAAATAAAAAATGAATGAATTGATGAGATAAATGGTACGCATGGTACAGAGTGGGGGGAGAAGACGCAGGGGACCACAGACTACTCAGTCTGGTCTAAGTAGAAGATTGGAGAGCAAATAAATTCAGGATAGTAAACTGGAGATAATGGAGTAACTATCCAAAATCAACGTACTGTATACCTCTCAGGAACAAACGCATTTAACTTAAGGTTACTACCAGTTGAAACATGAGGTAACGCCTAAGCAGCGCGGTCGCGGTCCCGGCCCCGGCCCTGCTGGATTCACCTTCTGACGGGCATCAGGAGAAGCGGGCCGGGGACCCCTGGCCTGGGCAGCCCTGGAGGGGCGAGCGCTCCGTCTGGCGAGACAGCTCCAGGCTCCCCTGCCTGCTGTGCAGACTCTGAGGCCCCCCACCCACTCCAGCAGAGGCGTACAGGCCCGGCAGGGGGCTGAGCAACACGGGGCGGGGCAGGCCAGGCCAGGCTAGGCCAGGCCGGGGAGCAGCAGTCTCGCGTCTCGGCAGGCACGTTCCTCACGGGGGCATCCGGAGAGCAGCTCAGCGCGGCCTGCTCATTGGGCTCCCCCGAAAACCGTTCCTGAAGTCTTGGGCCTGCGCGGCGACTTCGGAACTCGAGATGTCTCCCCGCTTGCCTGGGATCTGCCACCTGCGCCGGACTCCGGGCCTAGCGCTGCCGAGCCTTGTCTGGGTAACAGTGCTGTCAACAAGCACCCGACTGCTAATGCCGCGACTTCCGTAGGATTTTCCAACCCCCTTTCAAAGCCAGGCAAGCTGGTGGTCGGCACCACAGCTCGTGACCCGCTGTGAAGGCTGCGCTTGTTGAGCTTCGTCAGCGTAGGAGGAGTCCCGCGTTCCCTTACCTCTCTTTATCCCACTGCATATGACACTAAACTGGGTGAGATCCCCTAGTTCGGGTGGTATCTAAATGAGGCAGGAGGAAAACACACACGAGTCTGCAGACGGATTTCGCGGGCATGGGGCGGCGCGGCGCGGGGCTCCTCCTCACCTCTGCAGTGACCCTACTTCCGGATTCCCGTGGCCGGCTCCGAACGCCTTCCAGAGCGGGGACGCGTTCATACGAGCGGCTGGCGGAGCGTGGCGCTTACTCTCCCGCCAAGCCTTACTGCGTACTTCAACGCCTAAGAACTGCGGGAATAAGGAGGACTGCAGTCACGTAACCATCAGGAAGAAGGGCCGCTACAAAGATCTAACCAACTCTTGAAACATCGCTGCGCGTGCCCGAGAAACGGGAAGAGCATCCTAGTCACACCTCCCCGCTTCGCCGGGAAGCTCCTTCCGTCCCATCAGCCCCTTCGTACGGCATGGTGACGTGTCTGAGCGCCTTTCATGCGCCAAGCGCCATTTTAATATGCGTTGTCTCTTGGGTATCGTAGTTTTCTTTTCCAATGACCTCCATGGAGTCTGAGGCGAGTGAGACTACACTTCCCAGTACGTCCCGCTCGATGCAAGGGTTTTCCGGGCTGTTCACGAGAAACGATGGTACAGTCAGCAAACCGGTAAATGATTCGGGAAGCCGGGTAGCAGAATAGCAGCCGGTGTCGATAGGACGCGCCCGGGCAAGATTGTTGGAAATGGCCGGAGAAATGACGGTGTTGGGTGAGTGTCTGTTCGTCGGGAGCTTTAACTCAGAGCGTCGTCTCTTTCGGTGAATAAGTGTAATTCTTCATCCTTTCCCCATAGGGAGCTTAGGGAGGTATGGCATTTGAATTGAAACCTACTGTTCAGGATCGTAATATGCGAAACAAAAAACAAAATATTTGGTCTGTGACTCTTAATCGTACTGCTTATGAACTTCTCAAAAGGAAATGGAAGATCATTTGGGAAACCACAAATACAGAGATAGATCATCAAAATGTGTGTTTTTCTCTACATTTATGTAGTGGAGATCGATGAGCCACAGAAAAAGGAATACTGTATTTGGTAATCTGGGAACAGAAGGAGTAAAAAACACCTTTAGACTTTCTCTGTTTTCCTAAGATGCAGTGTTTGGGGGTTGGTGTGTTGTCCTATTCTCTGACACAGAGAAACCTTGTTCAGTAAACTCGAAGTAAATGTTTGTCTCATTTGGCTAAATAAGTAAAACTATCTCCAAAATTCCTAACGGGGTTTCAAAATATTTGTATTCAGATCGGTACTTTAGTTCCATTAGGGAATTGGTGTATAGTTGAGGAAACATTGTGGAATGGGGACAGTATAAATGCTCAAGACATTTATAGCTTTCCAAATAACAAGTGCATTACTATAGACAAAAGAGAAAAGCGATTTAATCTCCATATTATGTTTATTTATTAAATTCTATATGTTAAATTGAAGAAGCAGGATGATACATTTTGACTGGAATGAATTAGCTGATTTTAATCACTCTCTCTCACCTACCCCACTCTCTTCTTTTTTTAGGTTCTGCTATATTGACCCTTTTATTAGCTGGATATCTAGCCCAACAGTATTTACCTATGCCCACACCAAAAGTAATAGGGATTGATCTTGGTACCACATACTGTTCAGTTGGAGTGTTCCTTCCTGGTACAGGGCAGGTCAAAGTGATTCCAGATGAAAATGGACACAACAGCATTCCAAGCATAGTGTCATTTACTGATAAAGATGTCTATGTAGGATATGATGGGCTAGAATTAGCAGATTCAGATCCACAGAACACTGTGTATGATGCCAAAAGATTTATAGGGAAGATCTTCACAGCAACGGAACTTTTAAATGAAAGCAGTAGATATCCATTTAAGGTAAAGTTAACATTTTTACTATTTGCCAACCAATGATTTCAAATAATCACTTTTTTTCCTGCTGGGGAAAAATGGGAATGTTTAAGATTCTATGAAGCTTTTCACATTCAGCTACTTCACTGAAATATGTTGCTGAAACTTAATTTTTTGGTGATTTTATCAATTACCACTTACATTGTATACATCTATTGAATATGAATTACATTGTATGCGCCTTGTTTATCCCTGCCTGTAAATAACTGAAGATCAATTCAGATATTTATATGGAAATAAAGTTTCCACACAAAATTAATGCTGTTTATAAAGTACAGAGGAAGCTTTGTTTACGAGGAATAAGTCTTGCAATCTTCATCAATTTCATTTGCTTGTTAGTTTAAGATTGTTTTCTTTGACAATTTTTGGCAAGGTTCCACTCATCATTAAGTCAGAATTAACAATGCATACTTTCCAGTTGCACAAAGCACTCACAATGTGGTCAACAGATCCTGATTTGTTTTTGTCCCTTTTCCAGTATCTAGTAATAACTCGGATAGCCTAACCTTTATAAAGGCTGATTTTACTTTTGAGTTTCTAAATGCATTTGTCTTTACTTGTATGTTTTGGATCAATTGTGGGAAAATCTTTGGTATGACTTAGTATTTTTAGAAGAAAATAGTTTTTGTATGCGTGACACTGTATTTTTTTTAATATGTGCTGAATATTAAAAATATTCTGTGTATATTATAGAATATTCTGCGTTCTATATGATTTTTTGGTTTTTATTAGTTTAAGAGAGGGGTTGTTGGATACTTTCCTGTGTAACTGTGAAGATTTGGGTTTGTGGAGATGGATGTTTGGTGAGAAGTTCTTTATAGGTTATATGTTTTTTCTGTGTGTCTCTTACAATGCTACTAGTTTTCACCTATCAAATGTGCATTTTTTTATCCTTCATGGGAAGCAAATACGGAATGACATTTGCAATTGAATTTTTCACTTTTACCTTGTGCTCATAGAATTACATTGGTATAAAAAAATCTATTAAGGAGAATGAGGATTTTTAATGCGCAAGTCATACTTTCTTAGCTGCTCTTGACTTTTGCTTCTGTTGTTCAAAAATTTAATGAATATGGCAAGTGTAGACATTTAGACAGCCTTTCAGTTAATATTTTTAACAGTTCTTTTGACAGAAATAACAACTTCCAAAAAATTTCCTATAGGCAACTAAGAGGTGTTTTATTCTTTATTTTTTTTCTCCATTCTCTTTTGCAGAACTATTCTAGTTCAAAAATATTCGTAGGTTTCCTTGCCTGCACTGTATCATACACTAGAGCACTCAGCATTGTACTATAGAAATGTGGATAGCTCATCTAGTATCAGATAAATTTTTCAAGATTATCTGCAGCAATCTGTGAATTCAGTTCTATACATTTGACCAGTTTGACAGCAATTCTAGCAAAGGTTTTTCTTGGTCTTCAAGTCAGTCAATAAATTAATGCTGAAAAGAGGTAGTATATTTCAGCAAAACAATAATATTTATCTTTGGACTGATCATAAAGTACTTACAGGAAAGAAAAATATATTTCATAGTTCCATATCTTAAATATTGGGGACACATTGGACAGTGAATACAAGAAAATTTAGTATAGAAAACTAGAAAACTTTTACAAAGAAGAATGAAAAATCTCAAAAATAAGGCTAGAAAGACTCTTAGCTGCTAATAGGAAACTTCTGAAATATTTCTGTGAAAGGGAGATAATATATTTTAAATAGGTGTCCAATAGTTTGCACTTGTCAAATTATTGTGCTTTTTTATTTGGCCTGTATGTACCTGGTCATAAATAGTATATTCTTTAAAATTTGCAGAAAGATGTGTTTATATCAGGCAGAGGTATGTTAATTTCATTTCACTTAGGAATTAGTTTAACCAGGGATAACTGAACTTTGGAAAACAATTACACATAATGTTAAGCCAAGGTGTGGGTTGATATATTGCAGTAACCTCATTATGATTTTTGCCAAAAATAAACCAAACTTTGTTTTCCACATAGCTGAAATTAAGTACGATTAGATAAAATAAATCCTGTATAACTTAATATCCAAACTGGGCTTAGGATAGATAATATGCTTCAGTTCTTGCTCTTTTTTCTCTCCCTCAGATCCTTTACAACAAAGGAACTGCTGAATTTTCTATTGTAACCAATGAGACTATTAGGGTAACACCAGAATATATTAGTTCTCAGCTTCTATTGAAATTGAAAAGAATGTCAGAGGATTATCTTGGAGTGCCGATTTCCAAAGCAGTTATTTCAGTGCCAGCAGAGTTTGATGAAAGACAGCGGAACTATACAATTAAGGCAGCTAGCCTTGCAGGTGATGCACATATTCCTCACAGTTTTCCTAAACTCAGTTAGTTTTCAAAGGGTTCTAATTAAAGTATTGAAATCATAAGTTTTGTTTGCAGACTTTGAAGCAACAACCATTGAAGTCCCTAAATAATTAAAACGAATCACTGTAAATGTGTAATAAAATTGTTTTAAAAACATGTTAATTTGTTGCTTCAGAAAGAGTTCCAAAAATTTACATATTTTTTAAATTCCCATAGTATTATGTGACATAGAAAATATACAGTATAAAGTTGGATATGCTTGAACATATATTCTGTTGACTATATGAATCAACATGTTGGAAAATGAAAATAACCTTTTTACCTTTGTAGGACTGGAAATTTTGCGGATAATTAATGAGCCCACTGCTGCAGCATTAGCATATGGCCTTCACAAGGCTGATGTGTCTAATGTTCTGGTAGTGGATCTGGGTGGAGGAACTTTGGATGTCTCTCTGCTAAATAAACAAGGAGGGATGTTCCTAACTCGAGCTATGGCAGGTAAAGGAATGCTTTATTTCTTAATAATGTTCAATACATATTACATATTATCACTTTACAGTTCATGAACAGTGAATGAGTGCAGAGAACATGCTTTTTCCATCGAGTGTTTCATCTCATAATATGTGAAAACATATGCAAACATTGCACTAAATCATGCTAGTTTTTTATTTAGTTTTTTATGTGTTATATGAATTCAGTTTTTCTGGCATATTTATTACCATGATTTAGCAAAATAAGTGAACTTAGTCACACAAAATTGTCAGTGGTACTACTGTTATCATGATCTATTCATGCAAATAAGGTAACAGTTTATAATTAAATACATATGATTATGGCTCAAATCACATAATTTTTGACAAAACATATGTAATTTGCCAGCATGTTATATTGAATATGGACTGCTAATTATGATTAATAGCCTATTAGAGATTCACCCAAATATTTCGTTTTCAGATAAGGTTAGCAAAAATATTGGTGCTAAGCCCATGGCTTGTAGCCTGTTGAGACATCTTATTCCTCTCCAGATGTTCAATGCTATTCAAGCTATATTCATTGCCCTGTCACTTATCTGATATACACAATTTTTTTATTTTAGGGAACAACAAACTTGGAGGGCAGGACTTCAATCAACGGTTGATGCAATACCTCTATAATGAAATCCATCACATGTATGGCTCTCTACCCTCTAGAAAAGAAGAAATACATCGACTAAGGCAAGCTGTGGAATCTGTCAAATTAAATTTAACAATTCATACCTCTTCAACACTCCAAATTTCTCTTACTATGCCAGAGAAGAAAGACCAACATGAAAACTTACAGGAGGATAACAGACATGAAAATAACTCTGAAGAAACTAGAATGAAACAGCACAGGAAAGACAGTTTTTCAAAATCTCTTGATGGTACATGGAAAACAATTAGCTTTGAAACAGAAATTTCCCGGAAACTCTTTGAGACATTAAATGAGGACCTTTTTGAGAAAATACTTGTGCCCATTGCACAGGTACTAAAAGAAGGACATCTACACAAGACAGAAGTAGATGAGATTGTATTAGTTGGAGGTTCCACCCGAATTCCAAGAATACGTAAAGTTATTACAGAATTCTTTGGAAAGAAACCCAATACTTCTGTCAATCCAGACCTAGCTGTTGTAATAGGGGTGGCAATCCAAGCAGGGATTGTTGGGGGATCTTGGCCTCTTCAAGTTAGTGCTGTGGAAATCCCAAACTGGCACTTACGGAAGACAAATTTCAATTGAACTTCAGTGTTCTTTCACCATTCTTTTTTTAATACCTTAAACGAAGCAGGATTTTATTTATCCAACTTAATTCTATTTGCATTATGCAAAACTCTCAGCGCACATTAGATTCCACCCCATCACTGGAGAGATTCAGAATCTGGACTTAAAGAAATTATTCATTTCTGCTTGAGCTATCAGAAAAGTGAGCTCATTTTTTAAAAAGCCAGTGATCAGAAACTTCATTTCTGAAACTTTATTTGATTGTCCTGCTTTCATAATGAACAAAACCTCAAGATTTCATTACTTGAATAAGAATCAAAATAATTTGAGAGTAATGACGACAATAGTATTGGCATTGTATCCTGATATTTCTCAGGAGTTTGTATTGACTGGGCCTGGCCTGACATGGAGCAGTATTGATACATATCACAGTGAAATTCTTCTTAAATTACATTTAAAAGCACTTTTCTTAATTGTGTTCAAGCCTGAATATGTTTTAGGTACTGTCCATTCTGTGTCTGTGTTCATTAACACCAGAAACTTGGGGAGCTACCACTATTGGACCCCTCTTAATTTCTGATATAATAAGAGGCAATTATTATATGACTTCCCCTACAGAAGTGGGCCCTAGTTAACCATTGATTATATGACAGAATGACCATCTTCAGATATAATGTAAAACTACTGAGTAGTGTTATATAAATGAGCCTTGGGTTCTTTTCTCCAAGCAGGGCCATGAGGAGATTGAAGGTTTTTGCTTCCGTTTTCAATTTATTGCAGTTTAGTGTTACACCCTAACCCTAAATTGTGGTCAATCCTAAAATGCAATACTGAAACATGCCACATTCATAACTATTGTTTGAAGTTGGCCTGCTCCAGTATTTCAAATATCAAGCGAACCAGTTAGTTTATGGTTTAGCAACATAGATTTCCCACAGATTCATAGAAAACTTTCATACAAATTCTGAGTGGAAGTGTACAGTAGTGTTATATCACAATGAAATAAATATATGAATTTTGCCTAACAGGCAACTCACAGTATCAGGTGGGTTAAAATTAGGCCTGTGCAAAATACTTCAAACAAGCAGTTTATATTGGAGACAGGTTATCTTGATCCCTTGATAGTGTTTGAATACTGTTCTAACCATTACTGAAAGTTTGACCACAAAACAGCCTATTTTTAAGTTTTAAAAATATGGAGATGTTTTTGAATTTCCTGTATGGTCCAAATGGCATCAGAACACTTCTGGAAAATTGGAAAAACTGTTTCAAATTTTAAATGGGGCATTTAAAGCTGAAGATGTTTTGAATTTGGAACAATGATTGCATATAATTGCATAATAATAATGCAAATAAATTCTGTCTACACTTTAAGATTTTACTACTAGTCAGATGCAGGGAGAAGCTTTTTAACCATTCCGTAAAACCGATTTTGAATGACCAGTTTAGCCATTGCTGTTATAGAAAATACTGAAGACAAAAAAGTTGTTAGTAACCCTCCATTCTTGCTAATAAAATGTTGGTATTTTCAGGCTGCTGACACTGTCGTAAATATTGAAGTAAACATCTTGTTTTATGTCCAGATTCATAAATTAAAAGACATGACATTATTTTCAAATACTTAAATGTAAAAAAAAATCGCAAGAACCATTGCATTATAAATGTGACTGAGTGGTTTATAAATTCATAAATAAAAAATATGGAATATTTTTGAGTATTCCTTTACATTATTAAATATGTGTATCTGATGTAAAACCTAAGCAGTTTTTCTGACCC
>JANHZU010001824.1:32494-45750 GCA_032468055.1 Acrochordus granulatus
GAAAATGTGTGAGCTGTGATTTTAAATCACTTCCATGCCCAATAGTAGGTAAGAGTAATGTATTTCAAAAAGTATTTTAAAGAGATTTCATAGCTGTCATTCTACAGTATACAAAATATTCTGTTACATGATTTTTAAAAATCTGGAACACTGATACATTCTAGGAGTACAGCTATCCAGTTTGGCTTTATTTGGCAGAAAGAAAATTAGAATCTGTATTTTTTTCTCATTTTATTTGTAAGTATAGAACAAATATTATATTAAAGGTGAATAGCTACAAACACAATGTACTACATTAAATACCTTCAGTTAACTCATCTCTCCCATTCAATCATTGACCTGTCTGTATTTTAAACACAAATAATATCAGTCCTTCTTAGATGGAAATGATAGATAAGATGATATATAAATTTCCAAACTCTGATAACTTTCTGAATCTGTGTTTTATAAAAATAATTCCAACTATTTTTTTTAACTGTTAGCTTCCTTTTAAGAACAGCCATTTAGGAGCAATTACTAATAAAGGTTTTCCATTAACTATAATTATTATTTTCAGGTGCAACAAATTTATTTTTAGATCAGTATTTCACAGCCTGTGATCAAGAGACCACCAGTAGTTCATGAACTTATTGTAGGTGATCCTTGGTGCATGTGATGAGGGATAATAATGATGTGAATTGTATTGAAAATTCTGAAATATCAGGATATCACAACTAACTGTTGCAAAACTTGACATTACCTTTTCAAATTATGAAAGTTTTCATGCACAAATATTAAAATATTGTAATGTCTCACAATTTTGATCAATTTTTTAAAAGTATTATATTATTTTGGTATCTTACAGATGCCATCTCACAGTTACATGTTTTGTTGTACCCTCAGTCAACACTGTCAACCCCTAATTCTCAAACATTCTCGATGATGTAGTAGTTACATAAAGAAAAAGTTGAAAATTATGTTCCTGGTTGAAAAAATATGGATATTCTATATTTTCTCCATCCACATGTTGCTGATACTGCACCTGAATCAAAGAGTGAATATTAATTTGGGTATTACCAAAATTGAATTATGTATAATTAATTTTTTCAAGGATAAACACTCCAAAGGAAGAGTCAAAAATTTTATTTTTTTGAGCTAGGAGACTTGATGAAAAGTTAAAATTTATTTCCAAAACTGAAAAGGATAACTTAAAATAGAGCTGAATATGTGAAAATTTTCCAGATGGACATAAAAGATAGATAGATACATACATATATATGCCTGAAATATTATACTAAAAAAAATGAAACAAATGAACTGTTTCAAAACAAAATGCAAAGAAACAAGTTTAATTTTTTTGTTGTCATTCTGCAAGAAAAGCATTCAATATTTATGCCCAAGTAAACACAATGACTCTGTTTTTTGGTCAAGTTTTATTTGTGGTGTGTATGAGTGCTGATGTAAAACCAGACACATCACTAGAAGCCAAAATAACAAGACTACGTCTGATTTTTGGCCATGGCATGAATGCAAATGCATTAGAGAAGTCAATGATGCTAGGAATAGTTAGTGGAATAAGAAGAAAGGGCAGGCAAAGAACACAAAGCAATACAAAGATGAACATCAAACAACTGAAAAAAGCTGTGCTTGACAGGTAGCATAGAGAGCACTTGTCTATAAAGTCATCAAGAGACGGATATGTCTTAATGAATAAAACAGATCAATGAGTACTAAGTCCTAATGACTAAGCTGCAGCCATCACTGTCTTCAGTTGTGGCAGGCAGGTTCTACTCCTGAATCTTGTGAATAAAAGATATGATCTCTTAAATCCATTTATATCATTTGCATATCCTAGCTATTTTTTACATTAGGAATGGCTGACTAAACTTATTAAATATTCACTCACCTTGGTCAAAGACTGTTCTGGCTCTTTATGTTGGTTGTGGAAAATTATGGGAGCTGGTTGCACCTTGGTCACATTTCATATTAAACCAGAATTCCTAATATAATTCAAAGTTGAGTGAACAGTTTACTAACATAGGTTCCTTCTGTGTTTTTTTTTCAGAGGAAAAGTAGGAAGATAAATTAGGAAGAACAGTATTTTAAATCTGGCCTAGACTCTAGCTTGTTTGAATGCTCTTATTTCTGCTACATTTGTTCAGCTGCTCGAACAAAGAGAGAAATCATAAAAATGCAAATGATTTATGTGCACTAGCAAATTATTTGATCTACTTGTGGTTTCATTACTGCCAACCATGATGTTGTAATGTAAACCTGATCTGTCGGTTTGCTTGCTGAATTAGTCACCGAAAAAGAAACCATCTTTGAAATGGGCTGCTATACTACTTTCCTTTATTCAAATTTCATTTCTTCAGTTTTCGGCGAATTCAAATTATTCTGTATGATATTTCGAAACAGAATAAGTGAGATTGTTAGGATCAAACAGACAAAACAATACACAACATAATATATTTATTTTTTTATTCATTATATTTCTAAAATGGAAAATATTTTAGCTACAGCCATGCAGTACTGACCAATTAATCACCCTCCCACCAATATCTAATATCTTAAAAGAGTGGAATGTGGCAAATTGATTTATAGTATAATTGTTTTACCAATCAAAAATCAATTACTTGCCTGTCTGCAATGGTAATGTTTTTGCTGCTATACCAGCATGCTGTCTGAAGTGATTGTTTAGTATGAGATTATTAAACAATATTTTGTTTAATACGATATTACTAAATTTGTAATAGAGGTTTAATCAAGAGGTTCCATTAAAATCTAGCTGATAATTTTTCATAGCTAACAAAACTCTTGGGTCTTCAGACCCTCTACCTTCTCTCAATATCTGTGCTCAGCATAGTAATTCCACACCTTATTGTTGTGTTATTGCACAATGACCTCAGTCCTGACTTGTCTTCAGTGAACTTGTATATAGATAGAAACTGCATAGTCCCATTGTTGCTTTCAAGACATTTATCTTCCTGTCTCTGTGCCAACTTCTTCTCCTTGCCTTATTTAGATCATTCCAATTTTCTCTCCCTCTTTTGAGATACTTTTTCCCCTTGAAGAAATCTTATATGATTTCTTCCAGATCTTTCCTGTCCTCAAGTTTTCAACTATAAATACAGTTTTTATTCCTGCAAGAACACGTTAGGATGTGATAGAAAGTATTTAATTTTTTCATTGTGCTACAGAGCTGAGTTATTATGGTTTAAAATAAAAAAAGAATATGCATTTTAGCCTTAGCAGTAGAAATTGTTCTATGCCACCCAGGGTCACTTGTGAGATGGATGGCTGTATAAATTGCAGAAATAAGATAGATATATTATAGAACTTAACTACCTTTAGTTCTAGGAAGTTGATTTCCCAAAGCATCATGAAATAATATATCTTTAGAAATTTTTGCATCTATTTGTTTCAGGATATTATGCTGATAAATGGAAGGATCATTTACTTCAGAAGAATCCTCCTATGATAACAGCTTACTTTGATACTTCACATGAAGACCCATTTTGCAGTAAGTCATTAACCATTCTCCACACACGTACTTCAGCTTGCTTGCTTTTTTTGGTTATTGTGAGAAAAAAGGGGAAAAAATTCAATTGCATTTTACTGTTCAGGTAACCTGATATATCCTTGATTAAAATTAGCTTGTTATTGTTTTATTTATGAAATAGTGTTATGCTCAAAAGATCTATGTGCTTGGAGAAAAAAATGTTGAAAACAGGAAATCATCTGGGCCACCTAGTAAAGCATAACAAATGCTAATGAGGTAGATTTATATACAATGGAAAAATGAATTTCAAGAAAAGGATAATGAAACAGATGTGACCTAATATTTACTACCATGAATTATAAAAGACCAATCTGTTTTAGTGTCTCTTACAAATAGGTCTCTCTGTGTGTCTACATGTGTTTGTGCTGATGTTTTCAACTTATAATTAAATGAGTGCATTCAAGGTCTTTTTGCAAGCTAGACAGAACTTAAAGCAGTCATAATGGTTCATTATAAGGAGCATAATTAATTCTGGCTGATTCACATAACCAAAAGATGCAACTGCTTTATGATTGTTTATATAACTCCTTAGTGCTTCGTATGCAGGTTAAATACAATATTATATTCATACAAACATTTAACTGTTAACTGTTAACCAAACTGTTCTGTGTTTCATGGTGCAGTATCACAAGACAATCAGTCTGGTTAGTGATGAAGGTGTTAGCTAAAAACTGGAAATCCATGAGTTCTAGTCTTACAAAGCCAGCTTGTTGACCTTGGGCCAGTTATTCTCTTTCAACCCTAGAAGAATGAATGGCAAACCACTTCTGAAATCTTGCCAAGAAAACCGTAGGGACTTATCCAGGTAGTCTCCAGGAGTCAATCAGTCTCTGAGTTGAAGGCATCAATAATAAAATAAATAAAATCATATTATTTAGTTATCTGTATCCTGCCTTTATTATTAATAATATTTATTAATATATTAATATCACAGTAATATTTGGCTAGAAATGTGTTCAGTCATATCACAGTGCTAGAAGGGACTTCAGAGGTCTTCTAGTTGTATGTTTGGCTATTTTGCTTTGTTGCTATATTTTTTGCGAGCATACAGTATTTTACTGTAGTTATGAATGCAACAAAGAAATTGTATGGCTTTTAATAGTAAAGGACAAGAGATAATTAGTAGCAAGTGGAAATTTAAATTTAAAATGTAGCAGATTTAAAATTTTAACACTAAATTTAGCTGAATTCAAGAAAGTTGGAAGAATCCACATAGTTATTCTATAGATTTCAGATCAGTGGTTTAAATGCCTGTTACAGAAGACTCTTCTTCTTATTTTTATACAATATTTTTTATACAAAAATGTATCTTTCCAGAATGCTATGGAAATGAAGTGACTGGATATCTCATTCCTAGGGAAACAATGCCTTTGTTCTATTGAGTATCATAAATGCAATATAGAATGAGGTCATTTAAAAAAATTATCTAGTGAGTGCAGCAACAATAGAAAATAGAATAAAACAAGGGAAAAGTCAGGTTTTTATTTTTTTAATATTTTTAAAATATTTATAACACTTAGAAAAGACATCTATATCATCAAAAAGATTTATCTGCCAAATCTCATAGGGGCATCAGATATAGGATTTATGATAAATTAACTGACTTATTAATGGATAGAGCATCACAATTTTACCCTGCTATTTTATCCTGCTCCATGAGAAAGTAATTTTCGTAAGGTGATTTTGCTGAGTTTATCTGATCATTAATCGGGTATTTTTGTCAATACAAAAATATTTACTCAGTATAATAGTAATGGGGAGTAATTGTATCCATTATCTATAGATTTTCAGAGATCAGACTTCTGCTAAGAATTTTTTTTTTAAATAAAGTGGCTTATCATGAAACTATGACCTACTGTAACACAGCTAGCTCTGAAATAGATACATTATTCGGATATTCTAGTCTGAGAACATTTTCAGTATCTTCTCTTGATATATAACTTTCTGACTTTGATCAATAAACTAACTAGACTCAATTTTTGCAGAATTCTTTTCTATTCTGAAAAAGAGGAAAATAAATCAATATAAAATTAAACTATTTTTGTTCTATCTCCTATAGTGTATTATTACTCTTTGGATATTATTACCTGGAATAAAAGCACTAGGAGAGGTTTCTTAAATATCAAAATAACAGATAATTCAGGAAATACAGCAGAATCCAGAATTAATAGGTGAGATATATTTGTTTATTTTGATACTTTCTTCATGCAAAATACTCTCAGCTATAATAAGAACTAGTTTGAATTTATTGATTTTATTGATTAATAAAATCCAATAAATGACTTTTGAATTAGAATGTACGCTTGAAGCTAATATGCAAGAAAAAACATAATAGAGGTAGTCCTTGTTTAGCAAACACAATTTGAACCAGCAGCCCTGTCATTACGTAAAGCAGTCGCTAAGTGAGAAAAGTGTGAGCAGAAGGAAGAAAAGAGTACTGTAGTTTGCATCCGGTTTGCATACATTACCAGTCTGTGCAAATTCAGAAATTGCTATTGTGTAAATATAAAGTGTTTATAGTAATTATAAAATTCTTCATGAAGGAGACTGCATCCAACGGCTGAATTAAATAAAAAACATGCTTATTTCAGTGCTCAGTAGAAACATCAACACAACAGAATCAAAGAGAGAAGAAGAAGATGAGAGATACAGGAGGGTGGGAGCAACTACTACAAGGCACTTCCTTCACTCCGTGGTTATTTTTCAACAGTCAGTCCTGAGCAGTGATACCTAGAGCATGTCCTGACAGCCACAGCTGTCTTCCTTATGTGTATCGGATAACTCAAAAGGAGGAGGAATTTTTGATCGCGCAACTCTTCCCTTGTCTTCTGTCCCATCCTGGATCTGAATAAGTGACTAATTTTGCTTGTTCAGCCTTCAGCTGAGCAGACTTAAGATATAACAAGATCTTTCATATGCCAGTCCAAAGTGCTGTTATCATCTGTACTCGATATATCTGAGAATCTAGTTGTCAAAAGAACAGCAAGTTTTCCTGCTCTTTTGATTAGGCCTGGACCAAGGTGACTTGTGATCCCCAGGAATGGCCATGTTAATTTCTTCAGTGCGGTTGCTGTTACTGTATTCAGTTCTTTTCAAAGGTGTTTTCAAAGGTGTGTGGAACCCATTTCATGCCATCGTGAGATTTACTTTGTTAAGGGCGTACACTGAATAATACTTATTTTTCTTCTTCAGTGATGCAGCTGAATTTCAACAGTATCGGCAAGCTAACATACTTGCTGGATTTGATCTGGATTTTGGAAACATTTCAACAATTGCCTTGACATTTTCTACAAAGAGTGCAGTGGGCCCAAGATATAAGCTTAGGGTTCTTGAAATGAAATTAAAATCGCTTTTGTATCCAGAAAGGTAATACAGATTGTCTTTTTGTTATAGCTTCATGACCTGGAACAAGAATTTAAGAAAAGATAACTGAACCACCAATCCTGTTGCGCTTTCAGAGTGACAGAAGTTTTGACTGAAGGGAATGCGTCTTAAAACTGAGGCAGAAAATAAGTACAGTATTTGCTAAGACTACATCTGAGAGAAATATTTTCAGTAGAGTGTCTGCCATATGAGTATAGTTTCTATAAAGCTACTAATTTATACATAAATGCCCTTGTCTGTGTTGTATTGCTTGATGTGTATCATTTGGTTGCAAGGTGACTGGAAAGCATATTCCTGAAGCAAGGAACATTTGTCTGTAAATGGTCCTTGCTTCAGGAATACACTTTCCAGTCACCTTGCAGAGAGATAGACATATTCTAAATTTTTAATATTCATAACCATGAACTAGATTATGGCCATTGAAATTGAAGTTTCAAGTTTATGTACATATTTCTTGAAGTAGGTCATGCAGTAGTTTACCTATTTGTAACATTATGTTACACAATACATATGTTGTGATATTGTTTACTGTTCTATTATTTTTGCATATTTTTGTTTGTTATTTTGTGCATTATATCATAATTATTGCATAGTATATAATTCCATACTACATTATCAACAGGATTTGTGCATAATTATATCTTGCAGTTGATAAATATGGAGAATTCATATGAACAAACATATGGTTTCTGTAATTATTCATAATTGTTAAAATTATATAAACAGAACACAAGATTTGAATGTGAATAAATTTGAACAAAAATGGATAAGAGACTATATAGATGTAAAATAATGTTCTAAGAATTACATTAATTTATTGCATGCCAACAGGACTAGCTTGGAAGCTGAGAAGCCCTGGAGCAGGAATATTATCTAACTTTCTCTTTTGTTTAATTCTATATTAAAATATCCCGGAAGACTTTTTTTTTTCTGTGTATATTTTGGAACAAAAAAAGCAAATTACTTCTGCAAAATTCTTGATTGTAATATTTATGGAAGATGTGTAGTTTTATTGTTCTATCTCAGAAATGATCATGAAAATGGTTTCTTAATTAAATACTGATACATAGTTTATAGAACTTGGTCATTTGTTGAAACTTTGCTTGAAACAGAAAGGCTTTTCCCCAGAATTGTTTTTCTCAGTATTATTCATCATCAGGTATGCAATGAAATAATTGTTCTTAGATCACTTAATTTTTTTTAAAAAGGTTCTCAAGTGTCTAGTAAAGGTGCACATGTGTAAACCACAACTTTCAACTGCTCTTGTTTAGCTGGTCTGCTTGTTTTCCCATGAGTGAAAATGTGGATGAGCATTCTGGACTTAACTATCTAACAAATTTGTCCCTTGGGTCAAATATGTCCCTTTGGGTCATACCCAAAGAGTTTTGCATAGAACAGTGTAGTTCTCCCTCTAAAAGGTTTGAAAAAATGGATTTCTATTTCTCAGTGTATAGATTGTTCATATGTCTTTGTATATAATTTAGAAAAGTACAATATGGATTTTTAAAAATAGCTTTGGCCAATTCATGGGGGAGAAAGAGAAAAGTAGTCCTGCTTTGTCTTAAAAATACTGGTCGAACATAGAAAGGATAAATGCTATTTATGTGCAATAAAAATAAATGTGCTTTTTCTTGATTATATATTTTCTTTTCTCTGTACAGGATCCAGATATGTAGATATGATTTCATCCTTGTGGAAAATGTTGAAACAACTT
Source organism: Acrochordus granulatus (assembly GCA_032468055.1). Lineage (NCBI taxonomy): Eukaryota > Metazoa > Chordata > Lepidosauria > Squamata > Acrochordidae > Acrochordus > Acrochordus granulatus. The sequence continues at coordinate 41,134 of JANHZU010001824.1, forward strand.
TCATGCCCATCCCATGCCATAAGATGAATATGCATGACAGTTGATTATTTCAGGACATTGTATGCAAGAAGTTAAAGATTGCAACATGAACTGGTAAAACATTTTAATTAGCTTCCTTCAAGAAAGCTAATTTGCCAGTATTAGGACTACCTTTGAAGATCACAGAATGAATATAATACTAGTAATCAATTTTTAATCAACAAGCATTCAATGCTGTGAATTATCTTTTGAGAAGATTTTGATTTCAGTCCTATACATGATGATGCTGACATACCATTGAAATTAATAGTAATACCTTTGTTAAATGTAGGATCAAAATGTGTGTGTCAATACTTTTATATTAGGCACATCTAACAATTTATTATGTGAATATGAAATGCTATAAATTAGAGAAATATGTTCAGACTACCTTTTGGCCACATGAAACCAAGATACTGTACTCATTAATGGAGTGTCCCCGTTCAACGGGGACAATTTCCCACAATCAAAGGCTGGAAATAACTTGCTAAATAGAAACTGAAATTGAATCAATACATTAATGTGCTTTATGATGCAAATACAGCATAATGCAGATAAAATCTGTAAATATCCTATGGAAGCCAATTGTGTGAGGGAAATATACAGAAGCTGTATATCATCGCATGGATCCTAAAACACACAAACCATTTGTTACAGCCAGTCTCATGGTAGCATCAATCAAGCCTCTCAGCAATAGAATTATTGAATGTCTTCTGTAGCTGCTAACTCTCTGAATATGTTAATATGCATAAAAAGTTCAGTGTATCTACCTCTTAACACTTTAAATAACTTGACTATATAATGATCAATGATCTTTGAATATGTGAACATTATTTTTAATTTGAATAAAATATTTATTTAAATTGGGGAAAATTTTTACAAACACTTTTATAATGACTAAGAATGTTTTATATATATATATATATTGATGTAAGCTTTTTTCATAGATCCCATAGCAATTTTAAGAGACAAATACAATGTAATGAGACATTATTGATACACAAAGCAAAAACTGAAACATTATTTTGTTTTGGTAAAGAAAATGGTGAGGAGAATGGACTGATAGCTTTGTGCAGAAGTAAAGAAGCTTGGATTTTTGCAATGTTTCCTTTTTTAAACTGACTGTAAACTCATGGTTATGGATTTACTTATTTTTTATTTATTGATTATTAAATGTATATGCCACCAAAATCAAAACGACTCTCGGCGGCTAACAATACAAAACATAATAAAAAAAACATTAAAAACAAACCAACAGGTAACACCTTGAATTGAACCTGGAAGCAGACTGGCAACCAATGCAGATCATGGAATAAAGGTATAACATGGGCCATTCTTTTGGTCTCTACAAAAATCTATGAAGGTGCACCAGCTGCAATCTCCAGATGCTTTTCAAGGGTAGTCCCATGTAGAGTGCATTGCAGTAATCAAAAGACGAGATGAGGCATGAGTGACTGAGTGAAGAGAGCTCTGGTCTAGGAAGGCGTGTAACTGGTGCATGACACGCAGTTGTGCAAAGACTCGTAGCCGCGACTGCCACCTGCTCTTTGAGCAGGAGTCACGAGTCCAGGAGAAGCCCCAGACTGTGCACTGGGTCTGTCTGTGGTAGTGCCATCCCATCTAGAGTTAAGTTTATTAAAGTCCCAGAACTGGGTCCCCCAGACACCCAAAGCCACTCAGTCTTGTCAGGGTTCAACTGATACCTGTTGTCCCCCATCCAGAACCTCACAGCCTCCAGGTACCGAGTCAGGACCAAGACAGCATCACTTATATGGTATACTTATATATATTATACAGTATACTGATGGTACCTCATCCCATGCTGATGGATGATCTCACCCAGTGGTTTCATGTAAATGTTAAAAAGGAGAGGAGAAAGTACCTTGAGGTACACCACAGAATAGCGGCTGTGGGCTGGTCTTCTCTCTCCTATTAACACCAGTTGGGACTTGGCCTTGAAGGAAGAAGTGACTGCATTGACCAGCCCTAATCCCTGCAGCCAACCCAAAAGGATACCATGGTCGATGATATCAAAAGCTGCTGAAAGGTTAAGGAGAGCTAGGATGGATGCACTACTGCTATCCCACTCTCGCCAGAGATCATCCACAAGAGCGACCAGTGCTGTCTCCATCCCATAACCGGGCCTGAACCCAGACTGAAACGGGTCCAGAAAATATGTTTTCTCCAAGAACCTCCGCAGCTGCCAAGTGGCCACTTTCTCAGCCACCTTCCTTAAAAAAGGCAAGTGGGAGACTGGATGATAACTGTCCAGACAAGTGGCGTCCAATGAAGGTTTTTTTAACAGGGAATGAACCAGGGCCTCCTTAAAAGGGACCAGAAAACTGCCCTCTCACAGTGAAGCGGTAATCACTGCATGGACCCGCTTACTAGCCACCCTTCTGGCATCCTTCAACCAGGAGGGACAAGGATCTAATTGGCAAGTGATTGCACTGACAGCACTGAGGACACTGTCCACTTCATTAAAGGCAACAGGACTGAACTGTTCTCAGATAACTAGGCAAGACTCCTTCCTCAGCATCTCTAATGGATCTGCCTCATGCACGACTTCCAACTAAGACTGAAACTAGGCAACTTTATCAGCCAAGTGATCAGCAAACTCTTTTGCATGGCTCTGAAGATCTCCCAAGTCCCCCCTGCCAAGAAGGGACCGGGTAATGTTAAACAGAGCTACAGGATAACATTCTACCAATGCAATAAGGGTGGATAAATAATTAAGTTTCTCCCCCTTATTGCCACAAGGTAGGCCTTAACAGTGGCTCTAACTTGTGCCCAGTCAGATTCTTCTCCAGACTTCCACCAGTGATATTCTAGGCATCACTGTATCCTTTTCAGCACTCACATCTCTTCCATGAATCATGGAGAGTGCTGAGTGTGAGGATAAAGAGAGGCCGCACAGGCGTGATCCTATCCAGAGCCTTGGCCGTCCTTTGATTCCTGGATGTAACCAGAGCTTTGGCAGGACCATGCAGCAATGCCCCTGGAACATCCCCCAGCTCTCTCTGAAACTCATCCGGGTCCATCACTCACCAAGGGTGGATCAAACCAAGAGGTCCTACTTCCCTACAGAGGGAGGTGGCATAAGAGAGTCTCATTGACACTAGGGTGTGACCCTACCATGACAATGGGGACAATGAAAGTTCCCCCTGAAGATCATGTTGCTGTTGCTCCAACAAGAAAATCATATCTGAAGCATGGCTGCTGTCTTAAGTAGGCTCCAAAATAATCTGGGATAAGCCCATGGCTGTCATGGAAGCCAGGAACTCCTGAGCTAATACTGAGGACAAATCCAGGGACAGCAGATTGAAATCTCCCAGGACCATCAGCCTGGGAAAGTCCAATGCCAACCCTGAGTATGGCCTTGACCAGCTCAGTCAGGGAGGATGCTATGCAACAGGGGGACTGGTACAGTAGCAAGACTTCCAGCTGATCCCGCAGACCCAACTTCAAGAACAGGTTCTCACAACTGGACACCTGTGGAACAAGACCCCTGGAAGCAAAAAGAGACTCTCAAATAACCACTGCCACCCCACCTCCCCTACCCTGGCATCTCAGCTGGTGCCAAACCTTAAACCCAGCTGGACACATCTCCAAGAGGGCAACCCCCCCCCTCAGGAGCCAGCCAGGTCACCACAATGCATGCTAGATCAGCCTGCTCCTCCTCAATGACGTCAGAAATTGAAGGAGCTTTATAATTGACTGATCTGGTGTTCACTAGCAGCAGCCAGACCCCAGGGTCTTCAAGGGCATGCCGTCCAGGTACTGGGTGTGACCAAGGAGGGCTGGAACGCGTGACCGATATTAAACATCGGGGGCATCTTGTCCTGTAACAGCCTGCCCCCCAGCTCCTGTCACCACCTGAATAGAATCTCCCTTAAAGTAAAGTTCTCCCTTCCACCCCAACATCCCTCCCCTCCAAGCCATAGGCTCTGCCATCCCCCACAATCAAATACACACAGACATGCAACCTAGAGGAGCAATGAAGAACATATAAGCACCAGGCTCTATAGCATATGCTGTCAGAGCCTTACAGTATCCTGTCTCCTCCCTCCCTCCACAAACATACAATGCCCACCTCTCACATCCACCCCTCTCACTGCTAGATAAAGGGGGAGGCCCACTCGCACATCCTTCACCTTGGGTGGGGGCGCACAGCATCCACCCTGTCCATCTCCAGTAATCACCCTGGACCCAGCCCCCAGCCAGACAGAATGACTGTTCTCCCACGTGGCCCACCAATGATACTCAGTCCTCTCGTGTGGCCACGATACCCCAGCATAGTCACTCTGTATTCTTGGCCAGTCCTAAGGCAGTGATGACAGGGCACTGATTTCTTTACCTCTGTTGCTGCAGCTGCAACAGCCGGCATTAATTCCTTCCCACTGCTGCTCCAGGAGGCCTCGGCTGTGTTTACTGACTCCCGGCCTATGTCGTTGCATCAGTCACACAGCCATTGTCGTCACCACCCCCAGGATGTTAAAAAACACTCCCACAGCTTCCAACCTGAATATCAACTTCTCACCGAATGAATATCAGTCCACCACCAGCCAAAGCAGCCAACTCTGTCTGCCGCTGGTCAGG
>JANHZU010001824.1:52080-62316 GCA_032468055.1 Acrochordus granulatus
AGCAGGACTACCAGATGGTTTGCACAAATATTTTTAGACAGTTTATAAGATATGATGCAATCATATGCAGCATATTAAAAGTTTGAGATGAAGATAGAATTAGGTTTATGATCTATCATTTTGCTATTAAACATTTTTTTTCAAGAAGAGCAAAGCAGAAAGAAATTAATTCGAGAAGTAACAAAATTTATAGTCTGAAAGGTTTAGTTATTAAAACAACGATAAAATCTTTCTGTATTTTTTGATGAGCAGAATCTCTCAACTGCTTTCAGTATCTTCAGGTAACGAGCATAGCTTTAAAGGAACTGTAAAAACAAGATAAAACATTTAAATACTTGACTGAACTTGAAAAGCTTGTAACATAAAATTCAGGGGATTTGCTAGGCCTTAATTATGACCTGTTGCTGAAACATTACAGACTGTAAGATTAAATAAATACAGAATCTAGATAGAATAATTGATTTGCTATAATGGATTGCAGCAAGGAATTTCAATCGAAGAATTAGATTAAATTCATTCTGAAAATTATTTGTGGAGAAAACTAGAATGTTTTACCATTGGAATATTACTCTAGTAATGATTGCTAAAATGGACTGATTATTCTCTGAAAATTATTGGAAATATAATTATCAAGTTGGATTACTTTTCCATTTTGATGCCATTGTTGTAAAGCTCAAGAACATTGGAAAATAATTTATAATAGAATGAAACAAAATTAAATATATTTTGTTTTGTTGTAAGATAAGTCTTATAAAATAAGTCTTATTACTATACTTTTAAGTATAAAAAGTATACTTAAGTCTTATTACTATACTTTTGTACTGCCAATTGGTCTGGACAAGCAAATAGACAAACAAATGGCCTGGGCTCATATAAACTCAAGTTGTCCTCTGGAAGGATGAAAAGCTGGATAGGAGAACATTTTATAGCATGCCCATATTTTTCTGTACATTAATATGTGGCAACTGATTTTCAAGGTGTCAAGTTGAAAAACCAAGGATGTGTGTCAAGTGCTTGGTTATTCTGACATGAGTAGCTTTGCCCTAAAAATGCTGTTTTCAAGACTAGTGAGCATGCACAATTGGCTGTAAGCAGAATACCAACTATTTATCAGGAACAGATACACAATACAAATTACTCTGTACTTTTAGGAACCTTACTTTTAGTGGGAAACTCCTTTTTATGTCCCCTCAAACAAACCTTCAGTATAAAATACAATTCTCTGGAGTTACTGACTGAAATGTTTTTCTACTACGTATATATTAAAACAAATTTGATATAGTTAATTAAAAGTGAAAATATGACTCTAATATTAGTGTGTATTTATGACTTCAGGCCCATGAATTAATATGGACTTATTTCACGCTTGAGATCTATAAAGTATAGATATTTCAAGTCACTTATATAATCACTTTCAATGATTTGATCATGCATATTTTAATGATATTTTCAGTAGGTTTTACAGATAGATTTAAACAGTTACAACCAGTATTGTGAAATAATACTGTAAATAACAGGAACTACATTGTACCTGTAAATTATACAAGACATAATGAGTCAACTGTAAGTGCTATCCAAGCAGTTTGCCATATGGTTAACTGCTGAGGAACAGCCCTCTGCCTTTGAGATTTGACAAATGTATAAATTATCTGTGGAATACAAGCCAGAGAGTATGCTATTTTTTTAAAGCAATCATTAGCACTGAAAATGGTTTTAATCAAGAACTTATTTCCTTGTTTGTCTTCTAATGATGGAATCAAACCATACGACAATAAAGATTGCTGGTAGCCATTTTGAATTAACCTTATGTTTCCATTTACTTCAGGACTATTATGGACCTCCACCAGAGTTTCCTCGGGCTTCGTCACAAGCCCGGAAGAGAATGCAGGAGGGTTGGGTGTTGGGCTAGCAATGCATCCCTGTAAAAAATCTATAAACACTACATAAACAGCAAGAAGAAGCTCAATAAAATTTAGTCAATCAGGTGAGAGTTCTGTTTCGAGATGCATGGCTTATATGATGACATTGGAGCAAATTGGCAGTAGGATCTGGTGCCTGAAGACAAAAACAACCTTCTCGGCCAAGAACATCACAAGAATTAGTTAAAGATCTAAACATCACATGGGAGGACACTGAAATATTTGCCCGAGATCAAAAATGCTGGAGATTCATTGCTGCCTGATATGCTATATAGCATGGGAGGATCTAAGTCTAAATAAATTCCATTTATTTGGCAAATAACCTGCCATGATTGTGGGTTGTTGTTGTTGTTGTTTTTTGCAGTCATGTAAGACTTCTTTTCCACTGACATAGATGAGGATAAATAAATAATGGTAAGGTATCATTTGAAACAGGTAATTTCTTAGTCTCTCTCTCTGTGTATCCATTAAACAAATCCATAAATTAGTGATATAATGGAAAAGGAAAGAAAACTTAAAAGGAGTATGGATGCTTTGAACTTTGCTGTTAGAGAAGACATGCTGAGAATACCATGGATTGCCAAGAACATAAATGGATCATCAAACAGATCAGATCAGAGTTCGATCTTTGAAAGACAGATAATTTCCATGTCCTACTCTCTTTCAGAAAGTTCTCTTACATATTTTCAGTACATCAGAACTGTAGTACTATATGTGTCTACATTGCCTAATGGAACAAAATAGCTAGAAAATATCAGATAAGGTCTGTAAAAAACTGATGATAAAGAATAATCAATATTGAGTAGTAAGCCAACAGGAGAGTAGTAACAAGGTAGTTGTAGATATAATCAGCTGTAATTCCAAGATGCATATTAGTGATCTGCCCACTTATATCCTGGAATTTTACAGTTGCATACCCTTTGAACAGTTCAATTGGCTGTAAGAGAAAAAGGTATTCTGATCAAAATGATTATATTCTATAGGACTCATGTAATAAATGCAAGCTTTCTGATTTTCTAATTTAAACCTGTAGATGAAGAGTTTGTTTTAATAAACAAAAAGCCTTTGGGGTTTTAGAGAAATCATATTAACTTTCTTGCAGTTGCACAACACCTACATTATTTATAGCAAGTCTTTGAGGTGTAAATTGTATATTTCCTTCTAAACAATTAGACCAAAAGATAAAGATACAACAATTTACATTAAAGGCAAAAGAAACACAGGGAAGACAGTGATTTGTCACAAGAAGGAAGATTTAATTTGCATGTTTCATCAAACATAGTGAGGTGTAAATGAATTTTATTTTTATCTAGATGAATATGTAAATTCCCCAAAACTTTGCTACAATACAACTACACTATACAGTGGTGCCTCACAAGATGAGACTAATCCGTTCCAGAAGAATGCTCTTAGCGTGAAATGCTCATAAAGAGAAATGCAGTTTCCTAGAGGAAACAATGGAAAGTCAGATAATCCGTTCCACGCCCTCAAAAATATTCACCAAAAAATCATTTTCAATGGAATTTGAGGTAGAAATAATTGTCTCAAACATCTGAAACAAGTAACCATGATTAACACACGATATAAAGCAGAAATAGAGCAAATTAACCAACACTTATGGATCTGCTTTGAAGCAGCTTCTGGCCTTGGCTGCTGCTTGGTGGCTCAGAGGATCTGCTGCAATCACTTTAAAAGGGCCGTTTTTCCCTCTGCTTTTCTAGGCATTGTGGGAGGTTTGGAAGCACTTCTTGCCCCCGTACTATGAGGGGAGAGGCGACGAGGGGGGATTTCTGCTTTATTTGGGGCAAGGACAATTTCTGCTTTATTGTGTGTGTGTGCATGCACACGCACATGCGTGGCTTTAAGAAGATCCCGGCATGAAGGAGAGGAGAGGAGGGGGAGGGGACTTCCTGGAGATTGAATCAAGAGTCTCTGGAGTTCTCCCTCTTGAATGCCTTTCATTTAACTTACACTGTTTACACAGTGAGAGAGGAGTGCTCCATTGTGAGATTTCCCATGTGAGTTCATTGTGCGGTGCTCATTGCGATTAGGAATGTCGACCTGCCACCATGTGGCACCGTAAGCAGAATTCATGTGCACTCACTGCCGCCTATATGGGAATGGAGTAAACTGTGTGAGAGAGGAGAGTTGGCCGAATGCGTGCGTGCTGCCGCCCGTATGGGAATAGAGTAAACTGCATGAGAGAGGAGAGTTGGCAGAACGTGCGCAAGCTGCCGCCCGTATGGGAATGGAGTAAACTGTGCGAGAGAGGAGAATTGGCAGAACGCGCGCGCCTGCTTGCCATGTCGGCAGAACTCTTGCACGAAGTTGCTGCCTGAACGGGCAAAACAGAGTGTGCTAACTGATGATGTGCAAGGTATGGCACAAAGGTTTCTCATCTCGTGAGTCATGGCTCGTCTAGCGGAATAATTTTAAATTTTTTTGCTCGTCCTGAGAGTTTCTCATCTTGTGAGTTACTCATCTTGTGAAGTACCACTGTAGTAGTGAATAATAACAACTAAATCCAGTCCTTTTGAAGGTTATTTATGATCTATGAATTTCTTAAGATACATTTAATTTGTCACATTTGTTCTTCGTGTTTTTAATTTAATTCCCAGAATTTCAAGAAGCTATTAATCAATCCTACATCCATGTACTACTAAAACTCTTGCAATGTTTGATACTTTGTATCATTTAACTAGACAAATGCTGCATTATAGGGCAAACTTTTGTCAACACAGGTACCTTGAATAGGCTAACTTACACAATACTCGGACTTCTTACTCCCAAGGGAATGAAGAGGGAGAGAGGGAAAGAAGGAATTATCAGGGAAGCAGCAAGGAAGAAATGGTGGAAGAGAGGGAGAAAGCAACAAGAACAATGATAGATGGAGGGAGGGAGAGAGGGATAGAAAAACAAAAAGAGGATGAGTGATATTGGGGCTAATGACTCAATTTTTAATTTGTTGCTTGTGAATCAAGGATCCAGTCTGGGACTACTGCTGCCAAGACTCATATGTGAAACAGGGTACATGTCATTGTTTGAGACAAGAAAAAGGTTGGGTCAAACAACCTGCCATAACCATTGGATTTTAAAATAATTTGCTGATATACATACAGTATGGAATTTTCTTCCATTATCATCTGGTCTTCATGTCATTTATATTATCAGAAAAATATATTTATTTATTTTTATGTAATTTATTAATCACATTTTTATAGCTGCCTATCTCACAAAAAGTGATTCCAGGAGAAGTGACTTTCACAAGAAGTGAGAAATAATAATACATATATAAAAACAAGCATTTAAACATAGAAAAAAATAAACATTAAAAAAATAGAGGTTAATTAAAATTTATATACAAACCCCAGGTAGTGAAGGAATGGGTATATACATCTCAAGAGTGGAGCAATTCAATTTTTTTAGTTTATAATAATAATAATTATCATCATAATCTGCCTATCCCAGGTCTTTGGAAGGACTTGATAGATAAAAATTCCAAATCTAGTCTATACATCTGGCTGACTGTGCAACCAACCATATTAATAATAATCCCCCAGGGAGGCACTACCTTGATGTGGGTGTGGGGCTTGCATGCTCCAAGGAGGATGAGAGCTTTGCCAGAGATTCCATCATACCGGACAAGTCTCATCAGAGAAACCAGACATAGAATGCATTTCCCATAAACAATATGGTGAGATGCAATTTACAGAAGTCCATACTGGATCAGTCATTGCCCAAGTCAACAAGGACCATGCTATGTGTTAGATTCCTGGACATCTGGTGAGAAATGAATGTGCCACAGAACTCAGGACTGTTGGCTGAGCAACTAGGGCAGCAGCTGTAGAACTATTGGAAAAAAAGTTGTATACATATTGCAAACATACAAAGGCTGTAAATACCTATTGCAAATATACAAACACTGAAAACAAGGAAATAATGACATGTTGTTACAAATCAAATCCTTCAAGAAGAGGATATCTGAAAAGAATTCACCATTCTTATAGAAAAACAACATAAAGAATCAGAAATATAAGAGAGATAGCAGATCAGTGTTTATAGTACAAAATATTCCCAGGAGTAGAATTGGAAGAAATGCAAAGGTATACACAAGGCAAAAAAAATCAAAATCCTGCCCAAAATAGCTCAGGCTGTTAAAGCAAACCAGGGGGAACTGGTAGTAGAAGAAGCCAGCATAGATACTGAATTGTTTTCATTCCCAAATCAGGCACCCTCTCATCTGCCTTCTTCCCAGAAACAAAGCTTTCTAACTAAAGAAGGATTGAAACAGGGAATAACTGAATATTTAGAACAGCACAATATCAACAGAATAAGATTGCCTGCATTGAAGCTTGTTCCAAAAAAAAAAAAAACTCGTACAAGTAAATACACCCACACTATAAATATCAAATATAAAAACCACCTCACTGCAAAAACAATTCAACTAACATACAGCACATCTACAGTTATATCTAAGAATATTTAAGATGCAAAATCAACAAACAAGAAAAAAAGCAAAACAATGCATCACCAAAATGGATGATCAGGTTGGAAAATAAGACCAGCACGCTGATATCAGATGCAAGCAAGCTAGAACAGAAGAAAGAAAAGAAGCTGAAGAATATGGAGAAAAAGAATACCTGATCAAGCAATATCAACTAGAGACAAGAAAGATCAAGGAAGTACTGGAAATATAAAAACAGCAAATAACAGCCAAAGCCAAGAAAATCAATAGCAACTTTCAAATTGTTAACTGGTGTTGTAATTGATGCAATCTAACAGCATTCCCCTGAGCAGAAAGGAAACGGCCAAAGATCAGAGAAACAATGCATTAGTTCTAACAATACATTGACAAGAGGATTTTGTAAAACTGAAATAGAAGGAAGACTAACATGAATATCATTTGGAATGATAATAAATCATTTGATCCTCTGCCACATGATTAGATATCAAGTACCTACAAGAACAGGAGTCAGTAGAAATATCAGAAGGTTTCTGCAAAGATCAATGATACAGTAGACAATACAGTTGCTGGTTAGTGAGGATAGATTGAGAGAGATTAATATCAAGAGAGAAATCTTTTAAGGAGACAATAGAATTAATAGAAAATTAAGATGATAAAATGCTCTGGGACTTTAGAATTCAAACAGATAAGCACTTGCCACATAACACCCCAATCTTAACAATTGCTGTACCTGAAGAAAGTACAATAGAAGAGAAAAAACTCAAGTAAGTCACAATATACAAAGATATGCAGATAGAATGTAGAATAACTGTGGCAAAATAAAACAAACATAATAGCAATAGTAACACAGTACTGAAATCCCAAAACTTATAGAGCACCACTTGAACAACCTTGGAATTAGCAAAATGGCCATCAGTCAATTGCAAAAGACAGCTTTGCTTGGAATAGCTTACATCCTGCAACAACATTTTTTTCACACCATCAAACAAAATTATTTGCCTATCCCAAATCTTTGAAAAGGGTTTGATAGGTTGATAAAAGTGCCAAATCCAGCCTAAACTGACTGTGTGACTAACCATAATATGCCATAATAGTTAATGTATCAGATACATTAGTTACACTGAATTATGTCAATTCTAAAAATATTATTTTGCTAACTGTATCATGATTTCCTTAGCATAATATAAATTGTGCTTAATTTGAAATATTAGTCATGTGAAGTCACCAAGTAAAGATACTTGAATTTACAACATTCTGTAAACAAAAATTTTCAGCAACATCATACTTTTTTTTCAGATTATGAAAGTACATGCTCTGAAGCAAAACTTCCTTTTGATGATCAACATGAACACACCAAATACATGAAGGATATAAATAGGGCAATTCAAACAGACAATCTTATTACCCATTGCTTTCAGGTAATAAATGCATAGTCTACGCACTGTATATATAAAAGCCTATAAAGAAGTCTTTGCCAATCTTATGCAATCCATAAACATTGAATAAAATCTCTGTGAACAATAAACCTTTATAATTAAAAGACATTGTGTTGGGGGAGGCTGGCATAAGATCTTTGGCTGGTTTCCCATTATTGTTCTTGTCATGTTTGTTGAATAATCTATAATAGCTTATTCTCACAAAATTGAATGATAAATTACAGTTTCAAAACATAATTGTTGGTTTAACATATTTATATTATGATTTAATGTTATCAACATTAAATCAAAATATTGTGATTTAATGTGATTTATGAATTCAGCCAAAATCTGTACATAATTTATCACTGAGATTTTGCTCTATCCTATTTTATTGGTCTACTCATGTTGATACTGTAAACAACCTATACTATTGGCTCAAACAAACAAAAACTGAACATAATAAAACCAAAATCTAGCTTTTAATGAAATTTAAACATCTGCATTATAAGCTTGGAGCCAAGTATCAAATTCATGGAGCCTTTCTCTTAATTAGTATAGTAACAACAACATATTATACTATAAATTGGTGAATTACAGTGAGGTTCTCCTTTGATTGTTCATATTTTGTACAAAAATAAAATTATAGTTTTGAATATATTTTTCTCTTTATGTGATTTCATATAAAATCATATCACTTCATTAGACAATTAAAATTCCTTTCAACATCAAAAATAAAATAAATGTATGCATGCTTTTGACTCAAATATTTTAAACTACACTGCAAACTTATTTAGCTGAGAGTTATATGGCCATGTCTAATCTAATTGAAGCACTTCAGCAATACAGAAAGGACAAGGAGGAAGAAATAGAATCAGGAAGGAGAAAGAATGCATCCATTAACTAATTGCAGAAGAGAGGTTCCCATCTTATGGTCAAAAGAAATTCAGTCTTAACTGTGAATTGTAGGAAGCTGATGAAAGCTTGAAAGAAAATCTGTTTTAATTATTGGGAATATCCTGTACTGCCTCTCTCTATTTCTTGACTACTATCCAGTAAATGCATATTACTTCAATGAAAATAACATTAACATAGCTTAAATTTTTTTCAGCATGCTAGAGATGTCACTGAAGTAATAAACATAAATCCAACCTAGAAGATCAATCAAAAAGTCACGAAGTAGAAGTAAGAAATGTGGACTACTAATTCAATAATTATGAGGAATCTCTCTGTTCACCCTCTAGATTATTTCATAAGTGAGAATACTGTACTGATCTTGAAGAAGCACTATTATTGCATCGTTAGACATTTATTCCACATTTTATTATTTTTCTTTAACTTTCTCTCATAATTACAAATTTATGAGAGGACCTCTTACCCACATACTACTACCTTCAGGAAAGGAGAAGCTGAGCTCTTTAACACAGTGAGTGAAAAAGTGAAAAGAACACAAAATTTATTCACAAGCAAAACTAAAGAGATTTGGAAAGGAAATGCCCTGCCCAAAAGAGAGATTCATCTACTCCACTTTATAATTCTGATGAAAGAAAGAGGTAAGAGAATTTAAGCCTTGATTTCATTCTGAATGCGAATCACATCTGACATACAACCATTTCTGAAATTCTTTCCTTACAATTTTGTGAGAGGAATAAATCATATTAGAAGAAAATCATATTTATTTAATTAAGTTAGAATATAATGTTGTGAACTAGATAACATTTCAAAAGACTGCTTAAGGTGGTAGGCTGAAATTGACAAAGTGTGCCTCCTATAAGAACAAAGGAAAAATTCACAACATAATTAATTAACCCTAATGTTGCACCTTCCTAAGACAATATCTCAAACAGAGATTATATGACTTTCCAAATTCACACATAGGCACCCACAAGATACACATACATGACAAGATTAAAATTATCAAAAATTAAACATTAACACTTCCTGAAGCCTCACCTACACTTCCAGACTGACACATCCACATAAGAATCAGCAACCCGTAAATACCATTCTCTCTGAACCCAAAAGTTTATAGCTACATTTGAAAGCTGTGATTGCCTGTCATGCTGTTCTAAATAAATCCTGCCTCTGCTCCAAGCAACTGACCATGTGTTTTTTTTTAAGAAAACCCAGCCTATATTCAAATCCAGGACTTTCTTCTAACAGTTTTGTAGCTTTTCTCCAATAAGCTAATTTATTTGAGATTATGTATCCTTAAAAAATCTATTACTGAAGTGCCTTGCCAGCTGAAGGAAATGTAACATATATTTTAAAGTTGATAAATAACTGCTGTTGGTTATCTGTTAACATGGAGTGAATGTCATCAGTACTGCCCAGCTTTATATCTTCACTAAAGGATGAAGAAAATACAGTGGGGCAAAAAAGTATTTAGTCAGCCACCAATTGTGCAAGTTCTCCCACTTAAAAAGATGAGAGAGGC
>JANHZU010001824.1:93276-115898 GCA_032468055.1 Acrochordus granulatus
AAATGGGGAACAACCCCCATACTCAATAGCACTGAAGGTGTTAGTCAGATATTGAGACATCTGCTAGCAAACGACAAAGCTCAGAGAGCACCAGTGACTCCAAAAATTAGAATCCCTGGCAGCTCTGAATAAAAGAATAGATCTCTGTTCTTGCCCTGAACACAGTACTCAGTGTAAAAGACAAAGTAGTAGTGTTGTCTTTAATATTCTTCACATAACAGCATGCATTTATTTATATTAGTAACGTTTTATACATATGCGATTTATGCTGAAGTTTTGCTGAAGGTGCATTTTGAAAACTAAGACTGTGTTGATTTGATTCCTGGTTTGCACATAGAAGTTTGGCATTGATGAGAAGATATACATGCATTTATTCAAGTGATGGCAGTTTTCTGCAAGGATGACAAAACAACAATTGGTACCACTAAGCTCTCTTTCCGTTTTGTTATTTTATGAATTGTGCCTCACTGATTGGTATGAAACATGGCCAACAGCTGCCTCATATAGGACCAAGCTGGGAGTGCCTCATCAGCCGTGGGAAGAAGAAGATCAAGTTCAGCTTGATGCAGCAGACAGGGTTGGTGGAGCAGAGGGTGACAGGGGCGATGGAGTGGCTGGGACTTTGTTTGTGGCACTGGGGTTGCTCGATTGCAATGCAGGGCTTGGAAGCAGTGGACATGCTTGTGGTGTTTGGGCTGAAAAACAGAGGCAGCAGGGATAGTAGCTGAGACTGCTGAAATTTACCACTGAATTTAATTCAAGAAACTGCCACCATTGCCAATAAGGAGTAATGTTGTGCAGAGCAGTCAGAGCAGAGATGGGGAAAGAGGTGAGTGGGTGGGGACTGTTCTGGAGGAGCCAGTTCCTAATCTTACCAAGGCTTGGGGCTGAGACAGACCAAGCCAGGATCGAGGTAGGTCCTCTCCTAATGAACAGTGGTATTTGGTTAATGGGGATTGCCTGGATTTTTTTTTGCTAAGTGATGAATTTCACACTTTATAATTGTATTGCTTAGTGATGGAAATTCTAGTGCCAGTTACTGTTGTTATCTGAGGACTACTTGTAAACCCTCAGTGCTGGCTAATAATTGGGATGTGTGCTTGACTAATTAAACAATGGTGTTTGCTTGACAGCTTTCTCACGTTTTAACTTAGTTACTAGTAAAAATTAAAAAAAATTCTTAAAGATTAATTTGAAGATGAGACATTTAATAAGGAAAGTTAATCAAACACCAACATTCCAAATCTATAATTTATTCTTAGAAATTCATTTTAGGAATATATGATGTAGGCTAATCTTAAATTAAGTCATAGGTCATACTGAGACTAGTGTGACATTTAGAATAGCTCTCACCATGGTAAGCTTACAGGGTGACATTTAGATGGAACTTTTAGAAATATATCACATTTTCCAGAAAGTACTGCAACGGAAGATTTATAGAGTTGCAAGCCTATTATGTAGAACTGTAGATCTTTGCTGTCTACTAATGATGGGTTTTTCTGATAATATTCACTGAGTGCTTTTTTGTCTTGCTCCTTTCTTGTTAAGTAACAATTTAATATAAGAGTTTAAAATAAAACAAAAGCACTTTGAGGGAACACGAACATTCCAATTCCAATCAGGTTTTGCAACTATTTTTTATCAGGAGGTTTCATTTTGCTGAAAGAAGCATATTTGTGCAATGAAGCACAGTTGAAATGCAGCAGTGTACTTATATATTAAGTAAGACATTTGAATATACACTTTCCATGTGCTTGCACACTTGTATTTACATGTGAAGGTGGACAAAATAAGTCATAAAAAGTAATTTCAGGAGTGTGGGAGGACTCCTTGGAGTGCACAATTATCCTGACATGAATCTACAGTTTGGAAGTGGGAAATGTAAAAAGAAGTATATAAAATGTCTGTATTTAACTTATGTGTTTGTGCGGTTGAGTCTTTGAAATGGTGATAAAACTTTTACGTGGTACTGTAAATTTGCATGCAACATATGCAGCAAAGGTTTCAAGAAAGAAAGGGCTGACTATAGAAGTCCCAGAAAATATATGTCTCCTTGCATTAAATTTGTGGAAAGTAATATTTTGCCTGTATTCAATCAGAATAT
Source organism: Acrochordus granulatus (assembly GCA_032468055.1). Classification (NCBI taxonomy): domain Eukaryota; kingdom Metazoa; phylum Chordata; class Lepidosauria; order Squamata; family Acrochordidae; genus Acrochordus; species Acrochordus granulatus. Next base: position 95,381 of record JANHZU010001824.1, read on the forward strand.
TTTAAATAAACTGGAACATATAGCTCTGCTCATGGTGTTGCTGTTGATCTTACAATGCCAAAAATGACTTTCAAGTATGTAAAACTGATTTTTTCAAACCTATTGATACAATCAGTTATATCTATAAATATCTTTTTGTTTCAGTTGTTTTCTGCTAATCTTTTCAACCATTCTAGTTGTGAGGTCTCCAAATAGACATCAAATTTATTAGAATATTTTGAAATTACAGACCTATGTCTAGATTATACAGTAAAATCTAGATTTAACCAATTTGACATCTTCTAGGAAAAATATTTGTATTTCTTACATTTATTTTAGGTATTTTATTTTCTTTGGTCTCAAAAAACCTTAACTACAGGCTTTAGTATGTGCAAATTGCAAACAAATATTAATCATGTTTAGAATTTATTTTCTATACCATAGTGGCGGAAGGAAGGAAGGAAGGAAGGAAGGAAGGAAGGAAGGAAGGAAGGAAGGAAGGAAGGAAGGTATTTTCCTTCTCACACTTCTCTATGGGTGGTATTGTCTTCCTCAATCTACCAGAGGGCTGGGAGTTTGAAGGTTTTTTGCAGTATTTTAGCTGTTCCTAGCATTGCATTCTTCTGGACAGAGAGCTCTGATGTTATTCCTTTGATCAGTTGGAGGCACTCTACCAGCTTAGGAGTTGCAGCTCCATGTGCTCCCACCACCACTGGGATCATTTTAGCTTTTTACTTTCCACATCCTTTCTAGTTCCTCCTTCAGCTCTGGTACTTCTTCAGTTTTTCATTTCTTCTCCCTGAAGTTCCTGTCACTTGGCACCACTATACCACTACTGCTGTCTTCTGTTCCTTATCTACCACCACAAGGTACCTGCATGTCCGGTTCAATCTGGCAAGATATAAGAAGTTGGCAGGGACAGAATACACTGAAAAGCACAACCAAGCAGCTGGCATTGTGTATAGGAACATCTGCCCAATGTATATAATGTGTAATACACACACACAGTATAAGGGATGCTGTGGTTAATACACTGGGCTTGTCAGCCAGAAGTTTGACAATCTGAGTTCTGGAACCAGGCATGGTGTAATGGGATGAGCTCCTATTATTCTCCCCAGCTCCTGCCAATCTAGCAATTTGAAAGCACATAAAAATGCAAGTAGATAAATAGGTACCACCTAATTTGGTGTGTGTGGGAAGAAAGGAACTGAGAGAAGGAAAACTAATTTAATCTACCACTTTAATGTTTCTATGTGATTACAAGAACTTCTCCTTCTAAGGCATGAAAACTCTTGACCTTGATTATATCTACAACAATCCTCCTAGGGGATTCCTCTCCTTCACTTGATCATACACAATGACTCAAGGCTGATCCCCGTCTTCACAATGGTTCAGTGAACAATTCCCCTCCTCTCCTTCATAAGCTTACTTTTCCATGGAGGAGTCAGCTGTGGTCCCCTCAGCTTCCATGGTTTCTTCAGAATTGGAAGCTTCAGTGGAAATGGGAAGGAGGGAAATCATCTGAAAGAAAGGAATGTCCTTCCCCTGTGTCAAGAACTTCCTTTGGCTTAGCAGGTGGAATGAGCTACAAGGGAAGCACAGGGTTAAACTCATGCTCTCCTTCCTCTCAGTCCAGCAAGACCAGAGGTTGAAAGCCACTCAGAGTCCAAAGTCCCTCTCCCTTCATGATACACCTGGAGGGGTAGTTGGTGTCTTATTGTTGGAGGCTTCACAGATGCCTCTGGCTGTAAAAAACCTGTAAGGTTACATTCACCCCTCCCCCTCTGCCCAGCTAGGACTGATGTGGAAGGCTGCTCACAGTCTATAAGTGCTGGCCCAGCATTGGAGGAACCTGGAGGTGGTTCAACCTGTTCAGCAGTGGGTTCTTCAGGAGGGGGTACAAGCTGGGGCTTGTGCAGAAAATGCTGTGGAAGCATTATACCAAGAGTGGTACAAGCCTGGCATTCTCCCGTGAGCAATAAGATTCTGGACAGCTAATGGATAAGATATTGGATGCCTCTTCCCCATTTCCTGCAATGTAGGATTTCTTCCACCTCAAATTCTTGTTCTCCATCCACAATGACAGGAGGGGGAGGCAGATGGGAAGAGCGCAAGTCACTGGGAGGTGCCTTCTTACATAGATAACAAGACAGCAATAGAACACTGGGTGCACTTTCATAGATGGAGGCAACTTCAAATGGTATGCTACTGGGTTGATTTGTTGAATTACCTTGAATGGACCCACAACATGTGAATCTAATTTCTTGCATGGCCTGGTAGAGTCCAAGAATTTAGTAGAGAGCCACACCATATTGCCCCTCTGCATTGGAGGTCCCTCCAACTGCTACCTGAGCAGGGTTTGTGCAGTTATTTGTTCTTGCAGTAAATCTACTGCCCTGGAACACTACTGTCATCTCTGGGGTTGTCTGGAAACACTCTCGGGTGAACTCTATACAAGGCTTGAAAGGGGATGAAATGCATTGTTATATGAACACTCTACTAGTGGGAGAAGGGAAGGCCAATTGTCCTGGGCATAGGTGCAGTAGCATCTTAAGTACTGTTGCAACAACTGATTGGTCTTTTCAGTTTCAACATTGGTGGCAGGGTGGTGGGCAGAAGACAAATTGACTTGCATATTTAAAAGTTTAAACAGAGCCTTCCAAAAACTGGAAGAGAATTATATCCCATGGTCCAAAATTAACCTTGACTCCATATTTCTGTGGTGAAAAACATTGTCCAAAAACACCTGAGTAGTTTCCTTGGCAGTGGTTTGACCTTGCAAGGAATAAACTGAGCCATTTTAGTAAAGAAATCCATTACTACTAGTATCAATGTATGGTCCTGAACTGGGGGCTCCTCTTTTTCAATAGCTATGTGAGATGTTTCATTTTATGGATGAAACAGAGAATAAACTTCCTCTAGAAGTTTGCAAAGCCTAACAAACTTTGCAGCTGCTTGGTGTTCTTAGGAGCTTGCCATTCTAGTTTAGCTTGCACTTTATAGGAGTCCATTTGGATGCCCCAAGTAATCTAGTTGCTTGAGGTCAAAGGCATATTTTTCTAATTTAGCAAAAAGGTGATTGTCTCTTAACATAGTTAAAACCTCCCATACATGTTAGCCATGTTGAGTCTCATTTTCAGAATAGACCAAAATGTCATCCAGGTAAATCACTACAAACTTGTAGCAAAAATCTGATTTATGAACCTGGAAAAGACCACCCTACATTCACAAGCCTGAAAGGAATGACGTTATATTCAAATTTCCTGTATATGGTGTTAAATGTGTCAGATACAGTACTCATAGCTGTCCTTGATTCTAATGAGATGATTAGCATTGCGAAGATCTAACTTGGTGAAAATGTGAGCCTTCCACCTTTCCAACATGTCTGAAATAAGAGGCAGTGGATAATGGTCTCTGTCACTGAATTGAGGGCTTAGATGTCATGAACCACATGGACACGGATGTCAACCCATGAATTTGAAGAGCCTGGGTCCTGCTTGTTGGGCTCAAAGAATGTGGGAGCTGAAGGTGGAGACTTAAAGGATGAGATAAAGCCTTTCCATTAATTTGAGTCAAGATACTGTTTTAAAAGAGTTAACCCTTGGGCAGAAATGGGGTATTTTCTGGTGGCAGAAATCTTGGCACCTGGAAGTAAATCTATTGTACAGTCTATTTCCCTGTGAGGAGGAAGTTTGAAGCCTCCTTCTGGGAAAAAAAATCTGCGAAGTCTGCATATTTCTCTGGTAGGTGGGTAGTTGGATTCTGAAGAGGTAGTGGAACCTGACTCTGTGGGATGGTTGCTTTCAACCAGTCACCCTATAGAGAGAAATGTAGGCTTCTGACACCCAGTACATCATGAGGTTATGCTGTTTCAGCCATTCTGCCCCTGGGATAATAGGAAAATGAAGGTTTTCTGTGACATAAAAGCTTAACACTTGATGAGTGTTATAGTGTCATAGCTGAGCTATGATTGCTTGCAAGGGAGTTGTGAAATGTGTAATTCAGCCTGCCTTTAAAGGCAGACCGTCACTTTTCTGCATTGGCATTGGATGAGATAAGGTGACTGAAGAGATCTGGAGGGTCTTGACTGTGGAGGAATCTATGAAGCTAGCGGTTGCTCCCGAATCTATCAAAGCTCTCATTTTTTCCTCTCTTTTGTGGGGAATTATTAGTGTTACAGGAACTGTAAATAAAGTATCCTTGGCTGCCTGATGCTGAGCTCTGCTTATTATCTGGATAACCTCCCCCCCTTCCCCATGAGCTCTGGGAAGGAAGGCTGTGGCCATTTCCCTGAGTTAGCATTCCCTGAGCCTGGTATCTGTCTCTGGCTTCACTTCTGGTGGCTGCAACTCTTCCCTTGTGGCCTCTTGCTGGGCAACCTCTGAACATATGCCCTGGGGTACCACAATGAAAGCAAAGCTGTAAATCTCTGTGTCTCTGTCCCTCTTCAGATGCTGGAGACCTTCTGGTAGATCCAATTAGCATAGGCTGATCCCCAAGGTCAGCTGCAGGCAATGGTGGGGGGAAACTAGCCTGGCTAGGCAAAGGCACTTGAACCCTTTTTTGGCCAAAAGTGGCAGTATTTTTTCTAGGCATGAATAAATGACTATGCAGAGCTGGTATACTTGACCCAAAGTCTGAAGAACCCTCTGCCTGTTAAGTTCAGCTGTGATCTGATAATTCAGCTCCCATCTGAACTGTGTGATTAATGCTGGCTCATTCCAGCTGAGGTCAGCAGCTACAAGTTTAAAGTCAATTATGTAATCTCTCACCTTTTTATTGCCTTGGTGGACTTGATTCTTGCAGTGGATGGCAGTTTCTTCCCTTATGGGATCCTCGAAATAGCTTTTGAAGCTGCCCACAAAATTCTGGTAATTATCCATCATGGGATCATTCTTCTCAATGATATGCAGGGCCCATTATGCAGATGATTCTGTTAGAAGGCTCTATAATGAGTCAGTTATATACTCTATCCCAGTCAGTTGGAAACTCTTCAGGGCATATGCCATAAATTACTCACATTGAGTAATAAATGTCCTCCTCTTCTCCACTTTGCCAGTGTACCTGTCAGGTAGACAGGCTTGGCCCTCTAAATTACTGTTTGCAAAACATGGAGCTAGAACAGGAGGATTTTGTGGTGCTGTAATCTGCATCTGTTGCATTACTGTAGTACAGCAGCAGAAAGATTCTGGCCTTTGTTCTCCACTCCATCCTATCTGTGTGGAACAGCTTTTAAAGTTGTCTGGTCTGCCACTGCACCTGCTTGTTAAGATTCAGAAGCCATGCTCATAACTCCTACATGCCACTCAGCAAAAGAAAAACAAAATAACTCTTCTCTTCCCCCGCTTTTTTTGGAAGGAGAAATTCATGTGGGAAGAAGGGAACTGAGAGAAATGAAAATAATTCTAATCTACTGCTTTAATGATTCTATGTGATTATGAGAATTTCTCCTAAAGTACTATGCTTAACATCTAATTTGCTGTCATTAGATGGTCAATTAGATATGACCTTGGTTATATCTAACGATCCTCCTGGGGGATGCCCCTCCTTCCCTTGATCATGAGCAATGACTCAAGGCTGATCCCCCTCTTCATACATGGTTCAGTCCTGTTTTCTCCCATAGTGAGAAAGGTAACAGTGTTCTATGAACCTTGGTGTATAGTCATGCTAGCCACATGACTGTGGAAGTGTCTTTGGACAATGCTGGCTCAGCTGTGAATCAGAGATGAGCATCACCCCCTAGAGTCAGCCATGACTGGACAGGGGAAATCTTTACTTTTAACTTTATGTGTGTGTGTTTGTGTGTCTGTGTGTATATTCTGTATATATATCTCATTTAATATATATATTATTAATATATGCAGTTGAATACAAGTTTTTATCAGCCTGAATAAGCTAAACCATATTTTCTCAAAAATTGAGTGCTTTTTCACTGGTTAAACATTAAAAGCTTTAATCTTTTTATTACATTTTATATTTAATGTAAATTAATTTATAAATTAAATGTTTATAAAGATTATGTAGTTATTAAAACTCTTGCAAGATTGCTGTATAATGTGTCCTTCTTCCTTCCCATCCCCTTCCCTCTCCCCTTACAACTAGTAAAAGAGAAATTAGAAATGTAGTGTAGTATTAGAGAAGATCTTTTAGTACATTAAATTTTATAAATGAAATATGAAAATGTGTAATTAGTTAATAAAAACATAAGAAAAAACAACTTGATTACCTTTTTGCTATTAAGAACTTCCTTTTGAATATTCCTTTCCATCAGTTAAATGAATTTTAAAAAAATCTTAATAGATATACAATAGTTGGCTAATGATGATCAGCTTCTTTTGGAACACTTCCTTGTTAGTTTTATACTGAATTCACATTTCTCATTCTTTCTGTGGACTGACATTCTTTATAAGTACATGTGAGAGACAGAAAAAAAATACTTCTGATATGAGAAGGGAATAAAATATACATGGTGGAAAGATTTTATTTTCTAAGCCACGCAACATGTCTTATTTCAATTATTGTTCTTCCTGTTTCTCCTAATATTGTGGCTAATATTGTCTTCGAAACATTCACAGCAAATTAGATCTTAAGCATATTGTTATCCATCATGTCCTGTGTTTTAATATTATGATAATGATAACATATAATGGCTGTAATATGCAGGGCAGGGAGGTTAACCTTTTACCATTCATCCTGATGAAATTTACTTCATTTCTATGCCTACTATTAGAAACTAAGATTTTGTGAATAGAATCCTTCCTTCAAATAGCTAAGAATTACTAAAAGATGTGCCTTTTCTTTGGAATTAAACTGCATAAGGAATTTTTTTCCTGTCCAAAATGATCTTTCATCTGTTGTTTCAGAATTGTTTCAGATTTGATTGCAAGTAATGCACTTAAGTGCACATAATGCATTTAGCATTGTGCATCTTTTTTCCTTGGCTTCCCACTCAGATGAAATACATGCTGACTAGAAGATAGGTCTTTATGCAGAAGACCTTTGGATGTGTCCTTAATTTATTCAGGTACCTATAATAATAGAAGCACTTTAGCCATTCAGTCATTTAAAAATCCCTCTGTAATAATTTGAAAGTTTAGATTTTTCAGTTTGTCATTTGGCTCTTACCCAAATGTGTCACAATCTCATTAAGTTTCTGCCACTGGACTTTATTGCTTTAATAATTTGTTGCAATATTTATGAAGTGCTGCAGTGGATTATTAGTTGTATCACATTATCCATCCAAAATCAAATTACATTATGAAACAATCAATCACATTTTATTTTAAAAACGACAAAACAATATAGATTATAATTTAATATATGAGAAAGTTTATTTTAAAAATGAGTTTAGTTACTAAAATATTTTCTTGTTTCAAAAATAAATACAAATCTTATGTTGTCTGAAAATAACAAACTATAAATGTCTGTATATTTTTTTCAGCATGGAATATCTTGTAATGGAAATTCCTCAGCATGGCATTGTTTGATTGACTACTTTTATATACTATCTTTCTTACATTATAGAATTAAACATGACCATATTTACATAACTGTATGTATAGGCCACAATATATCACCAGACAGGTGAACTCAGACTTAATTATTTCAGAAAGCCTGCTGACTTCAAACAACGACTGCAATTATATGTAGCCTGTTTTCCAGCTTTTTCCTGAAATAATACTAACTTAAATAACTACTTCCTTATAACTACTTCCATTCCTATTGTGGCTAACTGTGTTTGTAATTCTTAGCTAGTTTACAGCCAGTTGAAAAGGCTCTTATATACTTACTGTAAAGTAGTTAAGGGAAGATACTAATTATATAATGTGAGCTTCATCATCAGAATTTATTTCAACTTTACTTAATACTGCAAATTTAGTAGTATTAAGTTTAACCAATATGTATGACCCATAACAGCAATGTAATTAAAAACAAGATATATAATTCTAAAATGATCAAAGATGGCTAAGGGTCTAGTTTTATATATAACTTGGCAATAAATTTATTTACATGAAGCAAATAATCATTTTATTAAATTGATATAGCTGTTAAAGGTTTAAATAAAACAGTTGATGCTAAGAAATTAAGATGCATTCTATATACAGAAAAAAATATGAAACAGAGTAATAATTTATTAAATTATTTATATTTCAATTTATATATTTTACATATATTATTCAAAAATAAAGATTTTCCCTTCCAGTTGTGGCTGATTCCAGGAGGTACTGCTATATCCAAAGAGCCAGCATTGCTTGAAGATGCTTCTGTGGTCATGTGGCCGGCATGAATATGCACCAAGGAGCATGGATGTTGTTACCTTTCCACCAAAATTGGTACTTATCTCCTTGCATTTTTTGCATACTTTTGAACTGCTAGGTTGGCAGGAGCTAGGCAGACAATGGGAGCTCACCCATTACATGGGACCTCTTGGGTCTCAAACTCAAGACACCAACCTTCCACCGATAAGCCCAATATCTTAACTATTTGCACCATCATGTGCCTTCTATATTATTATGTATGGTTATACTGTAGGGGCATGGTGGCCTAGAGGTAAGATGCTGGGTTTGTCAGCCAGAAGGTCAGCAGCCTGAATTCAAGATCCAGACCCTATGTAATGAGTGAGCTTCTATTATTCGCCCCAACTCCTGCCAATCTAGCAGTTCATACATACAGTCATGCTGGCCACATGACCACAGATGCTTCTTCAGACAACACTGGCTCTTTGGCTATGAAATGGAGATGAGCACTGCTTCTACAGTCTGACACCTTTTTATGGTTATACTATAGAAGGACATTTCATAGCTGTAAATTATAAGTGGGTTTATGGACAAACTTCAATAATAGGTGAAATAAAAAGTTAAATTAATGCCAAAAACAGTCATAGTTTAATTGTTATTACTGCAGAATTAAATATTGTTATTGAAAGTGCATCCTTTCCAATAGGATTTTATCATTATAGTTGGTCACACAATCAATGAGATGTTTAGACTGGATTTGGCATTTTAATTCACCTGATTTCCTCCCAAGGAACCTGACATAGGCAGATGTTATTGGTTTATGGTACAAAAGGTATCATCACAGGATACAAGTTGCTTAAAATAAAGCTGCCTTTTGCAATTGACTAATGGTGATTTTGTCATTGATGATGGTATTAAAATGATGCTGCAACTGTTTTGCAATGGCCTTCAAAGAACCTGGTACTATCTATGGTTTCTTTTGTCACAATTGTTTCACTTCTGTTTGCAGGTCTTTGTATTTTGTGATTTTTTCCAGTTCTTTATTTTCTATTTTGCTGTCTTCATATAGTACAACGTCTACTATGCAGACTTCATCTTTCTTATTGATAATTGTTAAGTCAAATAGTATTGCTCACATATCTTCCAATGCACTATTGTTGCTACTTTGTCATACCACTGCTTGTGGTCATTCTGTATATTCTTCTTGTGGCAGCTAATTAGGTTTTCCACTGTTTCTTCAGCTTCTTTGCAGAGGTTGCATTTGCTGTCTGTTGCTGTCTTTTCAGTTTTAACTTTTTATGCAATTGTTCTTAAGGCTTGGTCTTGTGCAGCCAAATTAGCCCCTCTGTCTCTTTCTTCAATTCTGCTTCTCTTAACCATTGCCACGTCTTACTATTGGAGAAGATTGGAAGGCAATTACAAGTGGTTCCAGAAAGAGTGAAGTGGCTGGGACAAAGCCAAAAGCAAGCACAGTTATGGATTTGACTAGAGGTGAAAGGAAAGTTCAGTGCTAAAGAACAATATTGTATAGGAACCTGGAATGAATCAAGGTAAGCTGGATGTGGTGAAACAGGAGATGGCAAGATTGAACATTGACATCTTGGGAATAAGTGCACTAAAATGGACAGGAATGGGTGAATTAAATTCAGATGACCGCTATATCTACTACGGTAGACAAGAATACTTTAGAAGAAATGAAGTATTCATCATAGTCAATATATGAGGGGGAAAAGGAGTACTGGGATACAACCTCCAAAACAACAGAATGATCTCAATTTGAATCTAAGGCAAACATTCAGTATCACAGTAATCCAAGTCTATGCCCTGACCACTGATGCTGAAGAGGCTGAAGTTGACCAGTTCTACGAAGGCCTACAACACCTTCTAGAACTCACACCAAAAAAAGATGTCTTTTTCATCATAGGAGATTGGAATGTTAAAGTAGGAAATCAAAAGATAGGAATAAGTTTGGTCTTGGAGTACAAAATGAAGCAGGGCAAAGGCTAACAGAATTTTGTCAAGAGAACAAATTGGTCATAACAAATACACTGTTCCAACAAACCAAGAGGCGACTCTGCACATGGACATCACCAGATGGTCAATACTGAAATCAGAATGATTATATTCTTTGCAGCCAAAAATGGTGAAGCTCTATACAGTCAGTAAAAGCAATACCTAGAGCTGACTGTAGCTCAGATCATGAGTTCTTATTGCCAAATTCAGGGTTAAATTAAAGTAGGGAAAACCATTAGGCCATTCAGCTATACACAATGAAGGTGAGGAATAGATTTAAACATTAGATATCATAGACAGAATGCTTGAAAAACTATGGACGGAGGTGCATAACATTGTACAAGAGGTAGCTACTAAAACCATCTTAAAGAAACAGAAATGTAAGAAAGCGAAGTGGCTGTCTGATGAGGATTTACAAATATCTGAGGAAAGGAAAGCAAAAGACAAGGGGGAAAGGGCAAGATATATACTCAACTGAATGGAGATTTCCAGAAAATAACAAGGATAAGAAGGCTTTCTTAAATGAACAATGCAAAGAAATAGAGGAAAACAATAAACTGGGAAAACTAGATATTTCTTCAAGAAAATTGGAGATATCAAGGGAACAATGGATTGGTTCAAAATTGGGAAAGGAGTATGACTGGACTGTATATTGTCATTCTGCTTATTTAACTTATGTGCAGACTACATCATGCAAAATGCCAGGCTGGATGAATCACACGTGCAATTAAGATTGCCAGGAAAAATACCAACAAGCTCAAATATGCAGATAATATCATTCTAATGGCAGAAAGTGAAGAAACCTATCAGAAGCAGAAGAAATTAAGAAGGGATGGCAAGAATACACAGCAGAGCTCTACAAGAAAGATCTAAATGTCCCTGATAACAATGATGGTGCGGTTGCTGACCTAGAGCCAGACATTCTGGAGTGTGAAGTCAAGTGGGCCTTAGGAAACATTGCTAATAACAAAGCTCATGGAGGTGATGATATTCCAACTGAACTGTTTAAAATCCTAAAAGATGATGCACTCAATATGCCAGCAAATTTGGAAAACTTAACAGTGGCCACAAGATTGGAAAAGGTCAGTTCAATCCCAAAGAAGGACAATGCCAAAGAAGGACAATGCCAAACTACCATACAGCTGTGCTCATTTCACATGTTAGCAAGAATATGCTCAAAATATTACAAGCTAGGCTTTAGCAGTATGTGAACTGAGAACTACCAAAAGTACAAGTTGGGTTTCAAAGAGGCAGAGGAACTAGACATCAAACTGCCAATATTTGCTGGATCATGGAGAAAACAAGGGAGATCCAGAAAAACATCTATTTCTGCTTCATTAACTATGCTAAAGCCTTTGATTATGTAGATCAGAACAAACTGTGGCAAATTCATAAAGTGGTGGGTGTATCAGACCACTAACAGTGAAGTGTATCAGACCACTGACAGGATTGGTTCAAAATTGGGAAAGGAATATGACCAGGATGTATATTGTCATCCTGCTTATTTAACTTATATGCAGAGTACGTAATGTGAAGTGCCAGGCTGGGTGAGTCACTAGCCAAAATTGCCAGAAGAAACAGCAACAACCTCAAATGGGCAGATGATACCACTCTAATGGTAGAAAGTGAAGAGGAACTAAAGAGCCTCTTGATGAGGGTGAAAGAGGAAAGTGCAAAAGCTGGCTTGAAATTCAACATTAAAAAAATAATATGATGGCATCCAGGCCATCACTTCCTGGCAAATAGGGAAGAAATAGAAGCAGTGACAGCTTTTATTTTCTTGGGCTCTAAGATCACTGCAAACAGTGATTGCAGCCATGAAATTAAAAGATACTTGCTACTTGGAAAGACAGCTATGGAGATCCTAGGCAGCATATTAAACAGCAGAGACATCTTCTTGCTAACAAAGGTCTGTATAGTCAAAGCTATGGTTTTGTATGGCTGTGAAAGTTGGACCATAAGGAAGGCTGAGTGCCAAAGAATTGATGGCTTCAAATTGCATTGCTGGAAAAGACTCTTGAGAGCCTCTTGGACTGCAAGGCAATCAAACCAATCAATCCTACAGGAAATTAACCCTGATTATTCCTAGGAAGGACAGATACTGAACCTGAAGCTCAAATACTTTGGCCACCTAATGCAAAAAGAGGACTCAGTGGAAAAGACTGTGATGCTGGGAAAGATTGAAGGCAAAAGTTGAAAGGGATGGCAGAGGATAAGATGGTTAGATAGCATGGGAGTGGATTTAGGCAGACTTCTGGAGGCAGTGGAGGATAGGAGGCCTGGCATGCTGTGGTCCATGGGGTTGCAAAGAGTCAAGATAACTAAGTGACTGACCAAGAATAATATTAGTATGATTAATACAAAATACTATGGCAAAAGTTTTATGACATAATTTGATTCATTGTTTTAGCAATCTATAATGACTATAATACAACCGGAATACAACCAGAAATACAGGAAATTTGTATGCGGTATTCATAACCAGGAAAAACAGAAAAAATAGCTTCCATAGGCTAAAGTGACAAGTATTGAGTACTGACTATTTAATACTGACTTTTGCCTGAAGAATCCATTTTGTTCTTAAAATTGTGTTTAAATTGTATGTACATATTTCCTGTATTTTCTGTCTGAATCTTAAGACAGAGATCAAAAAACAATTATGGATGGTCATTAAAACTTTACTAAAACAAAGCAAGTGGTGATGTAAAATTTTGCACAGTACTGTAATTAATATAATACAAATTAATATATAAATCTACATTAAAAGCTATATATAAATATATATTGTATTGATAGCATTTATTCAGTTTATTAGGATTGGTAAAATTGTCTAGTGTTAATCAGAAGTAAGCTTTATGCATGTCATTTTTCTAACATGATTTTTAGCCTTAGGTAATCTCCCTCCAACTTTTTACACTATATGTTAATTTAATTTTCTCAAACGTGACATCCTCCAGATGTCTTATAACATTCAGAATTCTATGGTATAAAATTCAATAGACAGGAATAGTTCTAGTAATGTATTTAAAGCATTTATAAACCATAAGTTCTTCATGTTTATAGTATTCACTTACCTAATACTGTGGCCTTAGATATAGGCTCTGAATAAAATGTCCAAGCTGTGCTTTCCTGTGTTGTCCAACACATAATTATGTATATTTATTTCTATAGAAATTGTCCCAATAATTTAGAATATTCTTTTGTAAATAGACATGCTAGAAGCAACTGTGAGTTAGTAATTTCTTTTTGCTCACCAAGATCCATATAGTTTAGGTAGAGCTATAGCTTTTAGATTGGTGTATTGTCGCTTCTTTTGACTGCAGTATATTGTTATTAGTGACAGAGTATAGAGTTATTAATAGTTGAAAATCATTGGAAAAGTGGTTAGGAATTCAAGTGCTCTGGTATGAAACTGATAATCATCCCTAATTAGAAGTATGGCTTTCTGATTTCATCTTGTGTATTCTGAAGAGCTTGATATTTAGCAGTATGCTTGTCGAGACTCATTTCTTTTTATCTTGAGGCAAATAAATGGCTCTGAATAAAAATAACCTAATGTTTTGGTTGGATTTAGGGACCAGTCATTTGTTCTCATGAGACCATTCACTGTTCCTGCTTCATCAAAGTCTAAAATATTTATGTTAATTTATGGATTTCTAAGGCCACCAGTTCAACAATTGAACAGCTTAGAAAAATTAAAAGATGTTTTAATTAATTAAAGAATTAAAAACAAGCCAAACAAGAATTAATAACAAGCCAAACATTAAACAACAATTATGAGGTGATGGAGGAGAAACAAAACTATTACACTGTAGTAAGCTGCTCCAGACAATCTAGTTCAGGAATCAGGAGTCATGAGGTATCTTGGAATGTATTCTAATACAGTTAAGTTATTAGAATAGAGTTTTGAAAGCCTGTCAAGCCAATCTCTACTTAACACAATCAAGGTAGAGTTGTTTGGAATTCTTTCTTATGCTTTCTACTTTCTCAGGACTCAAATACTCTTTTTGGAATGTCCTGACATTTTACTCTTGTTTTCTTGAGTCAAACCAACTTTTCCTCTTCTATACTTATTTAGCAGGGCCATATGCCATCTGTTCAAAGGCATTCTTGTAAATTGCTGCCATTTGCTCTTCAAGCAGGAGCTATAAATTCAGGATGGTCTCAAAATGCACCCCAAAGCTTACTGGGAAAGTGCTACCCCATCCAAGTCTAAACACTGAAGATCCCCAGAGATAAAATGCTTATGTACACGTAGCCTAAATCTTGGGAATGTTGAACTTAACTTGTTCCTCCGATCAGGATACTGGACATTACAACAAAACCTTGGCAGCCAGTGAGGACTGAGATGTACAATTGAATGTCAGCAGCATATTAATGAAACCTGACACTGTGCCAGTGAATGATGCTATGGAGATATTAGGTAAGAATAGTGAGCTTTGATAAGCTCCATACTTCAGGTGCCCTGGGTTTGATCTCTTCTTTCAAAATCAACTGGAGACAGCCACAAAGTTAGGACAACCATGGGAACATCATTCTGCACCCAACATCATTCTTCACCCAATACTCAGATCCGGTCCAGAAGTATACCATGTTCAATGGTACCCAAAGCCTCTGATGAATCAAGATGGTCCAATTTAGTTCATCATTTCCAGTCTAGCTCCAGAGAGATGATCTACAAGTTTGATCAATCCTATCTCATTTCCAAAAGGGAAAGTTGAAGACTGGAAATTAATGCCTTCTTCTAGAGGAGAATTTACTTCAGATCGGATGAGATTACCCTCTCACCCAAAGATGAATTTACCACTGATTGCATCCAATCATAAACCATATCCTGGGAGGCTTTTATCAGTCAAGGAATTATTGAATCAACCACAATGACCAAGTAGGCTCTTCCAACTCTGCCAATATTAAAACTGAATGGAAAAATGAGACTGTGGGAATATTATAAATGCACCATAAATAAGGGATTCACATCTATTGCTGTAGGCAATCAATTTGTATTCTTCTTTTTGAAGAGAACAACTTTGTAAAATCTGAAGTAGGCCAAGGTAATCAGCAAATATATGTTGATCATGCCAAAGCAGATCACTATCACCCATCTCTAGGCATCCATATATATGAGCTACTGTATATATGTCCTCTTTGGAATCTTTGTTGCCCTAGAATATTCCAACAATTCATGGAAACTTTACTTTCTGATATCACATATATTGTGCTGTATTTTGATGATATCCTGATTATGCTGCTAGATTCAGAAAATTCTGCACTATTTTTATAGATGTGGTACGCATTTGAAAAATATAAAATCAGAACTTCTAAAATCACATTTTTATGTTTCCATATTAATGCTTCAGGCATTCACTCAATCTGAGCTAAAGTACAAGCAATCCATCATGGTTCTAATTCAAAAACAAAAAAGGAGATTTGAGGCTCAAGCTAAAAACTTTTCTTGACTGTCTCTAGTCTGAACAATCTGGCAGTTTATATCAAAACAAAATAAAAACCAATAACGTGCTTTAGATACTGCTCCCGGAAGCTCTTCTGTCAATTTGTTAGATGAACATATTCTAGTGGTGTTCCTCTATTATCGTTGATATCTTGTAACAAACATCATACAGGGTTCATTGCAGACACAGGTTAGTGTGAGACTGTTTGATTGAGATTAATGAGGGCTGCTATGTATGCTAGAAGATACCATGTCTTTTTGCCCATTGTAACCCATATAGTTTTGAAAGAGCTGTAGCTATGTGTTTTATAATCAGTTTTAATAATGTGTTCATAAATAATAGGGGCATGGTGGCGCAAGTGGTTAAGAGCTCAGCTTGCTGGTTGGAAGGTCAGCAGCCCAAGATCACGACCCAGCGTTGCCATGCAGCAGGGTGAGCGCCTGCTGTTCCGCCCCAGCTCCTGCCCACCTAGCGGTTTGAAAGCGTGTGAGCACAAGTTAGATAGGTACTGCCCCTTCTGGCAGGAAGGAAACAGTGTCCGTGCGCCTTAGACGTCCAGTCATGCCGGCCACATGATCACGGAGCCGTCCCAGGATGAACACTAGCTCTTCGGCTTGGAAATGGGGATGAGCACCACACCCTAGAGTCAGTCACGACAGGCACGGTCTCCTTTTAAATAATAGTTGTGTTTGTGTATCCAGAATTGCTTCAATTATTTCCACTACAACACAGTAAAATGGTGAGACATAATTCCTCATGTGTAAAAGTCTAGCTGCTTCCCTTGAAGTTTTTAAGAATGATGAACTGTGATATTTTAGGGACAAAATAGGTAATGATTGTTTTTAGTTCCTTGTTAATTGAAAAATGAAATAATACTTCTGCTGCCTCTGGTAGCATCTTTCTGTAGGTTGCATTCAAGCTACCTACCTGGGTTTATGTTCATGTGTGTATATTTTCAATAGACAAGAATATCAGTAGATAATTTAGGATATGTCAAATTAACATACTGTAACTTAATAGTTTATTGTGAGGATTAATATATTTCATATATTTTCTGCATTGAGATTCAAAGAAAAAAAATAAGGTATGAGTATAGTTAGAATGTCAACAATAGTTCTTCTTAATATAATGTATGTGAAGGTAAAGTCTTCAAAATAATTTTTAAATATTGGTAAATGAATCATAGATACTGTCGTCTGGCCAGCTTCCTAAATATTAAAGTTCAATCTATATATACCTCAAAAAAAAATCCCATTGTAAGTATTCCCCAGTAAGTGTTGAAGGATTGTATTCTTACAAATAGCTCTTGTTTAATGACTGTTTGAAATTACAACAGTACTGAATGAATGGTAGTTAACAGTCCTCAAGTTATGGCCATTGCAGTGCCCGATTGTCACATGATTAAAATTCAGATGCTTGGCAGCCTGCTCGCCTGTCTGCCTTCATCTCTGCCCTTTTGGCCATACTGCACTCTGCCACTGCATCTACCCTCCCACCCTTCCGTTACACACAACTGATCTTTGCCTTCTACCTCCTTCTATTGACAAGGTGCATCCAACCAAGTTACTGCCCTTTTTCTTATGAGGGCTTCAAGGAAGTGCACAGCAGAGCAGGAGAAGAATGAAGTAATGTGGTCCTGGCATTATGACTGCAACCAGAACATTATGTAGTGTAGTCACATAATATTTCACCTAATGACACTTTGCTTAGCACTGGAAGTTCCAGTCCCAATTAGGATTGTTAAGCAAGGACTATTAATTTTTAATGACTTTTTAAATGTCATTTTCTGATTAAATGGAAAAATAAAAATATAAATTCATGTCATATGACAATAATAATATTTCTGAATGTGTGGAGAATATATCTATAGTTATATATATATGTCTATATATTTTTGGAAAAGACTGATGCTGGGGAAGATTGAAGGCAAAAGGAGAAGGGGATGGCAGAGGATGAGATGGTTGGATAGTATCATCGATGCAATGAACATGAATTTGAGCAAACTCCGGGTGACAGTGGAAGACAAGGAGGCCTGGTGAGCTACAGTCCATGGATCATGAAGAGTCAGACACATCTGTGTAAATGTATCCCTACACACACAAAGTACTATGCAGAAGTTTTAGGCCACCATTAGATTAGTTATTGTAGCAATGGTATAATTACCATATATAATTACATCTCAGTCTCTTTATTAGAATATAACCAGAAAATACAGGAAGTTTGTATGCAGTTTGTATGCAGAATTCAAAAATAGGAAAAAGCAAAAAAAAAAAAGCTTCCATAGGCTAAAGTGACAAATATTTAGTGTAACCTCCCCTTACACTTGAGTGATAGCAGGTACCTGGCCCCCTTAAGCCTAAATAGAATGGACCCTAAGTACTGCCATTACTAACATCTGTACGTGTCTTACTATTTCATGCCAAATTGACTGCTGTGCAAAAAGGTCTATTACACCAGGTTTGTGAAAGATATGCTTAAGCATTACATACATATACATGTTGTATGAATGTTGTTCATGTAATTCATGTAAGCTTACTAATAAGAACAACTTTCAATCACATCATTCCAGTCAAAATGCCAAAGATCACAGAATTTAACAGACATAAAATCATATTTTTGCATCAGCAAGGTCACTCTCAGAAAAATCAACAAACAAACTGGGCAGTCAAGTTATGGTATTCAAGCTGTTATAAAGGAACCTGAGGAATCAGGAGTGGTCAAGGACAAAAAAAAAAGGACCGGAAGGCCAAGAAAACTTTCAAGTTCTGATGAGAAGTTCCTCAGAGTTTCTTCTTTGAGAGACTGGAAGAAGTCCAGCAAGGACCTGGCTGAACATTTGGCAACTTGACAAATTTCTACAGTCTGAAGAAGCTTGATCAGGATTGGTCTTTGTGGAAGGGTAGTAGTCAAGAAACCATGTCGCAGAAGGGGAATAGGGTAAAAAGGCTAAGATATGCCAAAGCTCAGAAATATTGGACTGAGCATCAGATTCATAAAACGGTATTATAGAAAGATGAATCCCAGTTTGAAATTTTGTGTACATATTTCCTATATTTCTGTTTGAATCTTAATACAGAAACAAAAACTAATAATTATGGATGGTCTTTAAAAGTTTGCTGAAACAACAAAGCGGGTAGTGGCCTAAGACTTTTGCACAGTACTCTCTCTATATATATGCTATAGTAATTTAAGGGTTTTTGCTTAATATCTTTACTGAATAATGAAGTTAAAATGATGATCATACTCATGAGAACAGCTGAAATAATTTAACACCTTGCTTGATCCTGGCGCCAAGCAGTGCTTCTTAGGTTTGTAACATACAGCTGTTCCTTAGCAGCTTATGCAAGCTTTCTTTTTACATATGGACCTCATTCATCTTCAAGATAGATTGCTGAATTCATGTTCAGATATTTAAAAGGAAAAAAAAAAGAAAAGAAAACAGCAATACTTCTGTCAGGTCCAATCTACACACCTGCTTCACAGTTAAGTGATTTATAATTGTTATAGCAACTTGTCTAGATTTATAAATTTCATGAATAGCAACAGGGGACTTACCAACAGAATTTGCTTATGATATGGTCTCTGGTGTTAATCCTTCCAAAACGAAATGTTTAAAAAGAAGCTGAAAAAAAACTAAAAAGGGGTCTGCAGAATTTTTAAGAGTACCTGCTTTTATATAACAGAGGCTATTGTTTGACTATTACAATAAATATAAAAACAACAAAGAGACAGTTATTCAATTGTTTACCTTAATATAGGTAAACAATTGAATAACTGTCATATTGATTTCAGTGTAAAGTCTCAGCAGTAAATATTGATGATTATTTAATGCTGTTTTTTTAAAAAAAAAAAGAAGTAAAAGCTTCCAGAACATCTTGCATTTGTAATGTTGTCTAATACTGGTTTTTGAAAATACATTTACAAAACATACATTGAGAAATGAATAATAGTATTCAGTAGAATCAGTGCATTGCCATTTATTTAAACTACAATTAATTCAATTGATTAATTCAATTTATCATGCTATTTTATTTCAACTGCAGATTGAAGTGATATTGTGTGTCTCTTTATTTTAAAGTGCTGTTATGAACCAGAATCTGATTACTTATGTAGCCATTTGGGGAATGTCTCTAAAAGATATAAGGGACAGTAAACTTAGATAATCTGTGTTCATTGAACTGTGTCAAGTACATTCTACTAATTAGCTTCTGTCCCTGTCCTCATTTGTACTGTTGAAATGGGATGCAAAGTCAGTGGCTGCCCTATCTCATTTTTTGACAGTGCTTTAAAATGGGAGATTTATCTACAACATTTTTTTTTGTTATTTTTGTCACTAAATGCAATCTGAACTTTCGGACTATAAGAAATTTAGAAACAATTTGACTCATAAATCAAGATGTTAGGTTTTATATAAAGATATCATTAGCTATTTTAAAAGCAGTAATTCAGAAAGTATTTCACAGCTATTAAATTATTCTGTGAAAAGCTGTGGATATGTCAGAGATAGCTTTTTTCCCCTAAACTAATTTCCTATGATAGGTCTTTTAACTGTCTCATTTCACTCCATCACTTTGCTTTTCATTATGTTAAACTTGGTTTGAAATACAAACTACCATATTGTTTTTTAAATGGCTCAGTTTGTTGGAATATTGGTAACATAAAATAAAAGGATCATCATAGATGGATTGATATATTTCCTAAATTGAGGAATCTTGTCCATCAGGTTACATCTAAAAAGCTGATCAGTAGACATGATAGTAATAATTATTTTTTTGCAGTCATTTGATTGTCACAAGACAGAATACATATAAGTCATTTAGATAACCAGAGTCTTTAAGG
>JANHZU010001824.1:127347-142802 GCA_032468055.1 Acrochordus granulatus
TACCTATGATGACAATTACAGGCCTCTCTCATCTTTTTAAGTGGGAGATCTTGCACAATTGGTGGCTGACTAAATACTTTTTTGCCCCACTGTCGATATTCACCTGGCTATGTAGCACTATTGTTGAACAGAGTCATTTCTGTCCAATTTGAGCTGAAAACGATTGCATCAGAGTAATGATCAAATGAGACATAATTTATATTATGGAATAATGGATACCTGAGGGAAAAATGAGAGTACTTGCACCAGGCCTCTCAATACCAATAAGTCCTCCTCAATTATGCATTTAAAATAAATTGAAAATATCTGACATTTGAACTCTAGTAATTAATTCATGTGTCTTTATAGCACTGAGGATCAAAAGAAGTGAGCCAATTACCAAAAGGTAGTACATTGTTAAAGTCTGCAAACAATCCAGCTATAAGGCAACACCTGATAGATACAAATGCTGAGATCCAAGTGCTGGTCTTACATACACCAAGTCTGGTATTAAAGTTTCCTGGTTGCACTAACTGTATCAGGGAGCTGCATCAAGTCTGAAATCTATCCATCAAGTTTATTTGAAGTGCATTGGTATGGCCCAAATGATGCTGAAGGGGTGAAAGTATATGTTAAGAAATATTAATGTTATTTATGTATTGTATAGTATTTTCTAGTTTACCCCATTCATGAAGGATTCTAGCACTGAACAGCAAAAGCAGAATTTAAATAATAGGGTTGCAGAGTAGGGTTGCATGTACCTGTAGGAAAGTTATATAAAATGGGGACTATTACTAAGAAGAAATGGTGTAATGTTCCTTCCTCACAAGGAGAGCGAACACTTAACAGGCCTATTCCAAATGATTAAACTGATGACCAAGTTCTATTTGGGAAAGATGTTGCTTGATATACTGCAGTGTTGCATCATATAGGGTTCTAAAGGCAACAATTAATATTTTGAATTTGGCACAGAAGCTTATTGGTAACTAACATAGAAACTTTACAATAAGTGTTATTCAAGACTGAGGATGTTGTCCCACCAGTATGTTTACACTGTATTTTGTACCAATTGCAATTTCTGATTATCTCCAAAGATAGCTCCAAGTAGAACATGTGCTATAATAATGCTCCAACCAAGTAGCAATTCAAGCATCCTGGTAGGACCCTGGAAGTTGAGTCATGGCAATTGGACTTCGTTTCTTGTTGGTTCAAAATATTTTGTAGCTTATCCAAGTAGCTTCTTCGATCTGAGAAAGTTGGTTAAGGTGACCACATTTATGTCCTTGTGTCCAGTGCAGTGAGGAGTGTTCAGAGCATTACATTGGAGAAACCAGGCAGCCTTTACACAAGAGAATGGCTCAGCATAGGAGAAACAACACCACAGGACCAGAACCAGCAGCATACTTTCATTCAGAAGAAAAAGGACACTCTTTTAAGGACAATAATTTTCACATTTTGGACAGAGAAAATAGATGGTTTGAAAGAGGTTTGAAGGTATCAATCATTATTGATTCCTATATTATTCCAAAGAGGAAAGCACTTCCCTTAATAGAGGTGGAGCCCTCAGACACAATTTGTTCCCCATTTTTTATGATACTCTTTCATCAGTCCCAAGGAATATTAAGACCACTTCACAGGTTTACCAGGGAGGCCACACTTTATGACCCACCTAGGAAGGAAAAAGGGATTTTGGAGTTGGGACATATATATCCCAATGACTCTCTGCCTACTCACATCTCCTATTGTCCATCTAACAAGCCTATTCAGCTTAGGTGAGAAATGAAATATTCTGGAGGACATATATGGGGTCCCTCTAACTGACTTTCTTAGTCTGGAGAAGCTACTTAGATAAGCAGCAAAACATTTTAAACCAACATGAGAAAAATCCAGTTGCTATGACTCAACTTCCAGACAACTGAATCTGGGTAACTGAGAATCTTCATCATCATCCTGATAAGGGTATAATTGGCATACCAGCCATAATTAGAATAACACTCTCCTGCCATGACTTCTATCTACTGTTTTAACAAGCATTATGATTTCAGGAAGTCTCCCAAGTAATGAACCATATCCTTGTGAGTGGTGTCTGTATGAGAAAGAAGCTGTTCAGGATTGATTACATATGGAATCACATATTTATTCAGTTGTTCACATTACACCTCCCTCTTTTTATAAGGATTTTTTTTTTGAGCTCCTGCTTTCTTGGTCTTGGGAAGTCATAGTGGTCTACTGGTCCCTGTGTGCCTTGACCTGTTCCAATTGACATTAATCTCATCAGTCTCTGTTTCCATGTACAAACACTTCTGCAGATCTGATATTCACTATACTATAAATAAGGTGTGTCCAACCTGCTGCCCAAGGGTTGACAGTTAGTAATGAAGCCCAACAAGATAATAAAAAATATAAAAAAGAAAGTCTGTATAGCAAGCTACCCATACTATAAATCCTTTCACCCTACCTACCGCTCAATTCCATCACAATCACTTTCAGTCTAAACTTAGACGGCAACATGTCTGGATTGTATGGCAGATATGGTAAGACAGTAAGATCCAAATGCACAATTTTATCACGTTGCAGCATAATTTCTTTTTTTGTGCTTCCAAACAAATTCTTGAGTTGTGTTTCAAAGTTTTGAGTGTTGCAATCTGAGTTGATAGTGATATTAGGTTCAAGGAAATGCATTCAAGTGATATCATCTGAGCCCACTGGAGTCAATTGGAATTGGACAGCAATAACAAATTTGGAATAAATAAATCTGTGCCCACAACATTGCAATCATGAGTTTTCCTGTCAAAGCCTGGGTTTTGAATTTTTTCTTCCCATAGGTGAAATTGTGATGATAATTCATAGAATGATGCTTTATTCTGGTCATAATAATGAGCCCATATTTCATCAGCTGTGATAATACTGTCAAATTCCTCATCTTCATTCTCATGGGATGACAACAATTGCTGGCAAATTTTAATTTATGAAGCATTCACTTTTGCTGTCAGCATGCAAGGGACCCAATTTACACAAATTTTCCAATATTAAAGAACATCAGTAATGTGATCCACATGTTTCTATGAAATTCCAAGCTTGACAGTAATTTAACTAAGTTTATCAATTGCTGTTAATTCTCAACCCTTATATGAAGCTTGTTATTTGTTGTCTTAGATTGATCACTAATTGATCACTAATCACCTCTTTCTATTTTATTGTCTTTACCTGTTTTGGCCTAGTGATGCAAAATTCTCATGTCAATCCAATCATCACCATAAACAACTGTCATGTGGTAGTGACTTTCAATTGGAGGGATTCATCAGTAATTAAATCATTGTGTATTGCTTAAAATGCAAAACGACTACTCACTGACCTTTTCGTTCATGAGCAACAGCAGCACAATTTTCACTTACTGCAACTTCTTAGCAAATGAAATGATAGATGCCAAGAACACATCAGAGATTCTAATGCATCAATACTGCCATCTGTTGATGAGTTATAACATTGAAGGCATTTTTCATTCAATCCTCATACCTTCTTGGGGAACTAACAATCTGGAATAGTTATTTATTTAGAATTCCTTCTCTTCATTTCTCTCTCCCTGTTCTGTGGTTCCAGAGGGAAACTATCTTAAGCTTTTCCCCATCGATGGAGAAACCAAGCAATCCAATCCAAATGATCTTGTCACCAGTACGGAAGCACAGACATTCATTTTGGCAGCTGTTATCCTTAAGTTCCAGGACTTGTCATTGCTTGCATTTTCATCTGGGGTTGCAGTTTTGCAGTTTTCTCTTTTCCTGGTACTGAACAGAATCCTCTCAGTATTTATTGGGCTGAGATTCCTGAGAATCTTGGATGCAAATTTTGTCTCCAAATTTAATTACCATTCCCAACTATGGCAAAGATGAAGACTGCACTTCATATGCTTTGTCCTATAGCAATCCATCCAGTTGCATTTCAGTCAGCAAATTCATTGTTCTCTGAAGGCAAAAAATGAACTTGGTATAACTTTTCAGAAAAGGAACTCTAGATTCCCTTCAATTTAACTGCTCTTCTCATTGTAGTTACTTTGAAAGAGATGGTGAACACTTCACAGATTTGGTTCCCCAACTGTGGTGGCCTGTCTTTTCAGAAGTACTAGTTGTCCCACTCAACTCCTACTCCATATGGCACTCTAGTCTCTCTCTGAAGATAGAAGAAATCTTGATGGAATTCCTCTATGAAATTTAAGTTGGAACCAGCTCAATTAATTTCTTGTAACTCATATGCTTCTCATTTCCATCTATTCTCTATATGCAGCTCTCAGTTACAGTCTTCTATACTCTGTCAACATTACACATCACTATGCTTTTCTCTTCTTTTCTGAACTCTTGGATCAGTTATAGAAACCAAATATTTTTGTGAATCAGACTTCATAGGGGTTTACAATATATTTGTATAAAACAAGGTCATGAATATTTGATAATCAACTTCAACAACCTTAAGTTGAGGAGCAGCTCCTTGAACTTTCAAGCAGTAATTATATTTTCTGTTATTGTTATTGTGTATATGAATATATGTTCCGATTTTTTTTAAAAAAAACTTATTGATCCTTCTCTTCATACAATTCACTATTAGTTTATCAAAGCTCCAGTATATCACATCTGTGTGAGCGTGTTGGGGGACAGATTCCTGGAGATAGATATGAATGAATGTGTGGAACCAAATTTGAAACTATTGTAAGCTTCTAAATCTTTTCTCAGTATTACCTGAGTATGTCTAGCAGTGTGGACTAAGGTGAATATTTATCAGTAAAATAAGAAAACTTATGGTAGGTATTTAGTATATTTCTTCACGTTGTATGAATCAGCTTTGGAAAGTCCTTAATCCATCAAATTAAGTTTGTTTTTGACAGTTAACAGCTACATAAGATTTCACACATGAATCTTCCAAAGTCCAGCTGAAAAATGATGGGCATATACACTGAAATTTTATACACTGAAATTTGTTGTGGTATTTTGTTTCAGCCGTTTAGATGCTATGGTAAAGTTATCAATATTAGTGATGGTAGACAAACTATCAGAAATTTCTATCACCTTGCAGAATTATAGACCTAGTATTATTTTTTTTTTAAGTTCTGCTCAGAGAAAACATTAATAAATATAAAGCTAGAATAAATGTTTATCTTTCAGCCTCAGTGGAACATTATGTCTGTGCTTGTCTGACATAATCAACCCAGTGAGTTACTACACCAGGGGGATAAACTTACTTTGGCAATATGTAAGTAGAGATGCTCTGGTAAAACAGAAACCAACAATCTGGATGTTACTTCCTGCTACTTTAAAACAAGCAAACAAATAAAAAACTGTTGGATTTTTAAAAAATCTGCTGTCATCCATTTAGAAATTGCTCCACTGTGATTTTCCAATCCTATTCTTTTTTTATCCATTCGTCCTACCATGTGGCTTTGGTATGGAAAATAAAATCAGTTCAATATAGTATGTAATAATCAATAGAATGGCTACAAAACATAAAACATATACTAAGGGTTTTAATCATGAAGGTGCAGTCTTTAACCTACTTGAGGTTTCTTCTTTTTCACTTTTAATTGCCTAGATTAGAATTATTTAGAGTACTAAAGATGTTTGCAAAATGTTTTCCAAAATTATTTTACAGTCTTCTTCCCTTCAAAAAAGTAAGATTATTTTTAATTAATGAATGTTTATTATAATAATAACATTCTTCAGAAGTGTTCAGTGTTACTAGAACTGTGCAAACAGAATGTTTATACTCAATTTCTTCGTAGTAAATGATTTTACTATGTTCTATGTTCATTAGACAGAATGAAAGATTTGCAGCTTTATGAATTGCTAAGGGGGTTTTGATCCAATCTTAAGACAGAAAGATGCAAATATAAACCCCTTTTTAAACTGATAGAGGATGTTAATAAAAGTTAGACTCAAAAGGGGGTACAGTGGTCAAGTAGTTAAGATGCTGAACTTGTCAGCCAGAAGGTTGGCGGCTCGAGAACTGAGTGTTTCTGCATGACAGGGTGAGCTCCCTTTCCTGCCCAAGTTCCTGCCAATCTAGCAGTTCTAAAGCATATAAAAATACAAGTAGATAAATAGGTACCACCTTGGCAAGAAGGTAACAGCATCCCGTGTGCCTCAGCATATAGTCATGCCATCCACATGACCACAGAAGCATCTTTGGATAATGCTGGCTCATTAGCTATAGAATGGAGATGAGCATCACATCCACAACTGGCAGGGGAAACTTTTACCTTTCACCTTATGTATGAAATTCATGACTACAAACCAGAATATATTTAAAATTCAGTAAATAATTATTTACTGAATTATTCAGTAAATAATTTTACTGAAAATAATTATTCTAAATGTAGAATAATATAGTGGCTGTTCATCTCTAATTTCATTTTTAAAAAATCTGGTAACATTTGTTTAAAAAGATTTCTAAAGTGGTTTGATTAAATTTATGAGATTATTCAGTGAAATGCACCTGTGTGACTTATTAAGAATTGTCAAAATAATAATCAAGCAAGAAACAATATGAACAGGGATCAACAATATTTCTCCACTATTGTGCATCCATCTACTGCTAAGCTATAAATTAATTATGCAAAATGTATTTGATTTGTTTGTCTACCTCTTTACACAGTGTAATTCTGGATGGTGTTGTTAGGTTTATAACCATAGTTCAAAGGTTAACATAAAGAGTCAGCAGTTAGCTAGAGAATTTACACAAAAGAAAAATAAAAGAACAAGGAATTGATTTCATAAGACAGCATGCATGACAATAAGCTATTCTTATGTAAAGATAATTCAGATGCAAAACCTAATAATAATTACTGTTGTGCAATGTATATATACCTTTGACAGAGGTTTTAATATATTAATCATTTAATAGGAACAGTTTGTGACTGGGATTATCCAATATGTAGGCAGAAATTAGTTATGTGAACCAAACAAGATATAGCTCAACAGACAATATTCAGCTGCCTCAGTCTCTACCTTTGATGACAAGCATAGGGGTTCTTAATGGGAAAATTACTGATTGCGTAAATTAAGAAATTTTCCACTATATATGCTATACTCAAGGAAATATTCAGATCATCTATCCCACTGTATAGTATCATACAAACAACTCTACATAAGAACAAAATCCTAATCAAGATAAAAAACAAAAAATAACCACAAAAAGATAAAACCCAAGATTACAATCAGCTAAACCAAAAACATGTTGAAATAGAGGGAATGTTTACCAAATAGCAGGAAAATATGTGATTCTAGCAAGTATTTATTCCTTAAAGAGGAGTCTATTACAGAAAAGGTTTGCCTTTTGTCTCCCTGGCTGTGAATCTCACAAAAACAAGATTTTAGAAGTCTCTTTCTGAATGCCTAGACGACTACACAAGCAGTTTCAGTATGATCCTGAGTCATCCTCTTTCTTTGTTTTAATTCTTTAATTCAGGACAATTTCATTTTTTTTGTTTGTGCAATATGTTTAATAAATATGTATGTCATGGCCTTAAATAAATGTTCTCAATGTAATTTGAAAAATAAAATTTTATTCAAAAAAGAAAAAAAAGCAGAATCATCAAAAGTTATTAGTATTATGGTATTATTTATCATGTTTATTGTTTTTATGTATTATATAGTATATAAAAATTCATGACTCCATGAGATTGCCAGTTTTCAGTTTATGCTTCCTTTTTTTTAAAAAAAATGGTTACTACCTTTTGATTTTGTTCATAAAGAAATTCCTTCCATTTGTATTCTTTCACAGAAGTTGTAAATTGTTGTCAGAATATTTTGCTTTCTACTTCAATGTTTTGATATATTTTATGGCATTTAATAATAATACTAGTACTAATATTACTATTAATAATAACACTATCAAAGAACAACATCTATCTATCTCAGATCCTTGGGAAGGACTTGATGGATAAAAGTGCTAAATCCTGTCTAAAATCTGGCAGATTATGAAATGAACTATTATAATAGTACAATAATATGCTTTTCTATAGCCACACTCAAATCTGTAAAATTCTGATTATATTTGAACAGTTTTCACAACAGGGAATGATCACAACTCAGTGTCATGCTATAAGATATAGTACAACAAAGTAGAAAGGTGCCAAATTGCCCAGAAACAATTTGGATAGCTGGCAAGCAAGGCTGCATGCTGGTTTGTGAACAGTGTAGGTAATTTGCCACTCAACTCTCTCCTATTTACTTCAATAAATTGTAGGGTGCTTAGTATCCTACTATCTGTTATCCATCTGTCAATATTTTCTGACTTGTCAGTGTTTGACAGTAGATCTGTCATCTATATCTGTAATTCTTGCTACTGTGGCCAGGAGCTAGACAAAAGAGATATGTTGTTTTGGGTCTGGAAGTACATGCACTCCACAATATATCTATGTAGCCTACTAAAAAGGCTGATGAAAATGGCATAGTAAATGTATTTCATCAAAGTATACATTTGGATACTACTGTGTAAGGATGAAATTATGATTCACAGCATGTGGAATGCAAATGCTTAGGGCAAGTAACTCTCAAACAAGGGATCTGGAAGCATGCTATATTATGCTACCCAGAACTCCTAGCAGTATTTGAACTATGCTTCTCATTAGGTTTGAAATTAAGCAGGATTAAAATCTCTTGCATAGGGAGTATAGTAGAATATAAAAGCAATGTGACAAATAGTTATGTGATAGTAAAGTTTATTTTCTCGAAGTAGACATACTTGGAAATGACATAGAAAGTTCCTTATACTGAATTAGATTGCAGACTGGATCCTTAATGTTCTTCAAGAAATAAACTGTCAGCATCTGTTTCTAAACATAAATGTCTTTGTTGATTGATTGAAGTATTGTGGTAAGTAGCAGAAAACACCAACTTATTGGAAGTTATCTTAACTCATTTTATTCTCCACTAGGATTGGCTGCTAATTATAAAGGTGTAGTAGGAAGAATGTTTGTGCAGCATAATTCCCTGTGCTGATGAGACTCAAATCTGTAGGATCCTTGGTGCTCTCTGAGTTCAACCCTGAGCTACAAATATTCTCTTTTACTGAGACTCAAATCTGATTTGTTAGGTCTAGTAGGGAGGTGTGTTATCCTATTATGGCATGGATTGTGTATAAATGGTTAGAAGTGTTTTGAGTGATCTAGGTACCTCTAATCCTTTTTAAAAATAGTAGTTTTACTAAAAATTACAATTACAATGTTAAAAAATAAACATAAACTAAAAAAAAGAATAAATAAAAACTGTAAAAAAGACAAATAGAAAAAAAGAAAAAGAAAAAACAGAATATGGTAAAGAAAAAGAGAAGAAATATATAAAGAAATGGCATCTCCTTTCATCACAAGTATAAACAAATTTGGTAACGTGTCAACTCTTAAATACACAAATGATCTTTTCTTCCCATATCCTATCTCTTAACTGTAAACAAATCTTTACAACCTCATAGTATCATTCCTGATCAATAAAAGTCTATTAAGAGTTACCAGAAATGAAAACTTATCTAGTTTAACCTTCATCAGATAAACCAACATAATATTATTTCCCTTTTAGTATAAACAATCTTGATCTTCATCCCATCAAATAATGTCATAGAACTTGGTTGAACCTGCTGAGAATATACTATATATTCTTGGCATACATTCCTATCATTCTTTACTCATCCCTCTCAAAAGCATCCCTTAGTTCCACCCAACTGAGGCAGCCCAGCAAGAATTTGGAAGGGAGTGTTGGGAAGAGGTGTTATGTTGTAGTCTTTATTGTACATAAATTAAATAAAAGAAGGCAAGGAAAAGAAAGAAAACTTATTTTCAAACTTGACTTCAGACAACTTCTTTTTATATCTATTCAATAAACAAATTCAAACAAATGGACTAGTCTCATTCTACCTAATATAACTAGTGTAACATGGAACCCCCACCCTAGTGAAGCACCACCTTGCTATGGTTGGGGGACAGATCACATCAGAGGAGCCAGACAAAGAGTATCTCCCTCCCATAAAAATATGAGACATAATTTACAGAAATCCATACTGGCTCGGTCATCGCCCGGGTTAACAAGGACTGTGCTAGATATTGTTGGGGTTCTTGGACATCTAGTGAAAAATGGGCTACAGGACTCCAGTGGAGAAGGAAATGGCAACCCACTCCAGTATTCTTGCCAAGAAAACCCCATGGACAGCAACAAAAGGCTAAAAGATAGATGTGAGAGGCTCAGAAGATGAACCTCTCACATCAGAAGGAATTACAGATAGATCCAGAAAGAGTGAAGTGGCTGGGCCAAATCTAAAAGGAAGCTCAGCTGTGAGTTTGGCTGGAGGTGAAAGGGGAAATCCAGTGCTGTAAAGAACAATATTGATTGGAATCTGGAATGTAAGATCTATGAATCATGGTATGCTGGATGTAGTCAAACATGAGATGGCAAGATTGACAATAGACACATTTTGGGAATCAGTGAACTAAAATAGACAGGAATGGGAGAATTTAATTCAGATGACCACTACATCTACTACAGTGGACAAGAATCCTTGAGAAGAAATGGAGTAGCCAACATAGTCAATAAAAGAGTGGAAAAGCAGTACTGGGATACAATCTCCAAAACAATAGAATGATCTTGGTTCGAATCGAGGGCAAACCATTCAACATCACAGTAATCCAAGTCTGTGTCCCAACCACTGATGTTGAAGAGGCTTAAATTTGACTGGTTCTATAAAGACCCACAACACCTTCTAGAACTCATACCAAAAAAAGACAACCTTTTCATCATAGGGGATTGGAATGGTAAAGTAGGAAGTCAAAAGTTAACTGGAATAACAGGCAAGTTTATCTTTGGAATACAAAATCAAGCAGAGCAAAGGGTAACAGAACTTTGTAAAAGGACAAGCTGGTCATAACAAATACACTTTTCCAAGAGGCAACTCTACACATGGACATCACCAGATGGTAACAATGAAATCAGATCGATCATATTTTTTGAAGCTAAAGATGGAGAACCTCTATGCAATCAGTCAAAACAAGACCTGGAGCTGACTGGGGCTCAGATCATGAGCTTCTTAATGTAAAATTTAGGCTGAAATTGAAGAATGTAGAAAAA
The DNA here is from genome assembly GCA_032468055.1 of Acrochordus granulatus. Classification (NCBI taxonomy): domain Eukaryota; kingdom Metazoa; phylum Chordata; class Lepidosauria; order Squamata; family Acrochordidae; genus Acrochordus; species Acrochordus granulatus. The sequence goes on from JANHZU010001824.1 coordinate 138,426, forward strand.
TCACTATGCCATTCAGGTATGACTTCAGTGATATCCCTTATGAATATACAGTGAAGCTGAGGAATAGATTTAAGGGATTAGATCTTGTAGACAGAGTGCCTGAAGAACTATGGAAAGAGGTGTTTAACATTGTACAAGAGGTAGCTACTAAAACCATCCCAAAGAAACAAATGCAAGAAAGCAAAGTGGCTGTCTGATGAGGCTTTACAAATAACTGAAAAAAGAAGGAAAGCAAAAGGCAAAGGAAAAAGGGCAAGATATGCCCAACTGAATGCAGATTTCCAGAGAAGAGCAAGGAGAGATAAGAAGGCCTTCTTAAATGAGCAGTGAAAAAAAATAGAGAAAAACAATAGACTGGGAAAGACTAGAGATCTCTTCAAGAAGATTGGAGATATCAAGGTAATGTTTAGTGCAAAGATGAGCATGATAAAGGACAAAAATGATAGGGATCTAGCAGAAGAGATTAAGAAGCGGTGGCAAGAATACACAGAAGATCTATACAAGAAAGATTTAAATGTCCTTGCTAACCATGATGACCAATAACTGTAGGTTACTGACTTAGAGCCAGACATTATGGAGTGTGAAGTTAAGTGGGCCTTAGGAAACATTACTAACAACAAATCTAGCAGAGGTTGATGATGTGTCAGCCAAATTAGTTAAAATCCTAAAAGATGATGCTGTGAAAGTGCTGCACTAAATATGCCAGCAAATTTGTAAAAATCAATAATGGATTGGAAAAGATCAGTTTAGATTCCAATCCCAAAGAAGGGCAACGCCATACTATGTTCAAACAATGATACAATTATGCTAATTTCATGCAAAATGCTGGGCTGAATGAATTATCAGCTGGAATTAAGATTGCTGGGAGAAATATCAACAACTTCAGATATGCAGACAATACCCCTCTAATGGCAGAAAGTGAAGAGGAACTAAAGAGCTTCTTGATGAGGGTGAAAGGTGAGATTGCAAAAGCCAGTTTGGAACTCAATATTAAAAAAACTAAGATCATGGCAACTGGTCTCATAACCTACTGGCAAATAGCAGGGGAAGAAATGGAAGCAGTGGCAGATTTTAACTTCTTGGGCACCAAGATCACTGCAGATGGTGACTGCAGCCATAAAATTAAAAGACATTCCTTGGGAGGAAAGCTATAGCAAACCTAGACAGCATATTAAGAAGCAGAGACATCAACTTGCTGACAAAGGTCCATATAGTCAAAGCTACATTTTTCTCAGTAGTCATGTATGGCTGTGAGAGTTGGACCTTTAGGAAGGCTGAGCACCGAAAAATTGATGCCTTTGAATTATGGAGCTGAAGACTCCTAATATAACCTATTGAAGGTTTCTTGGACTGCAAGGAGATGAAACCAGTCAATCCTGACTGTTCATTGGAGGGACAGATACTGAAGCTGAAGCTCAAATACTTTGGTTACCTAATGCAAAAAGAGGACTCATTGGAAAAGACTGTGATTCTGGGAAAGATTGAAGGCAAAAGGAGAAGGGGACAGCAGAGGATGAGATGGTCAGATAGCATAGTCAGTGTGATGAGCGTGGCCTTGGGCAGCCTCAGGGAGGCAGTGCATGCTGCAGTCCATGGGGTCGTGAAGTGTTGGATACGACTTGTGTAACTGAACAACAAAACATGGAAACACATATTGTGGAATTAATTTTAAATTATGCAATAGCTTTTATGATAACATCAGTGTATTTTTACAGAATCCCTGAAAAGTAATATCATGTGACCCATCTGAATATGAAAGTCCTGTGGTGATGAAAGATTTTTGTTGTCTTATGCTAACTAATATTTACTACATGTGTCTACTGGGAAGTGGGTCCTATTGCATGCAAGATTCTTTAATAAGTGTAGATCTTTTAAAAAAATGATGAAATCATATGTTGTACTAACTCGTATGTTTAATCATGGTGTATGATGCAAACATGTGACCATGGCTTAAAACTTATAATGGTTTACATAAAAATTATAACAGAGTTTACATAATATAACTAAACCAGAATCAAATAGGGCATCTTTTTTAGGATGGGGGATATGTCTGTAGTAAAAAGGATTTTGATTCATAGGATTTTGATTCATAGTTGCAGTCACTAGATTTACTTTTGAAATCCTCTTCCAGATGCCTTTGAACCCAAACATTATGCCCAAGTTTATTACATGAATGTGGTGATTCTATCCTTTTACATAAACACTGGATTTAAAGTGGAAAGCTACTAAGACATTTTTAATATGTCCTCCATTTCTTTCTCTCTCTCTCTTTGCATTAAACTTACTTTAATGCTATAATTCTGCTGAAACTTATCATGAAACCAAAAGATAAATGAGCAGATTCATTGAAACAAGCAAACAAACTAGCAAGAAAGCACAGGATTGCATTTATAAGTCTGAAAATAGAGCTTCAATATTTTTCTCCTTTAATCTGTATTTAAAATAACTATACAGCAACAGCAAACAATTGTGAAGCCTCATTAATAAAGTTAATGAATTGATTTTGCTGTTAAGGAGTTCAATATTCCCTGAAACTAACATCATGAATATTTAATCAGTCATTGATCTCAATCACTGTCTTCAAACATCAGTCAATCAGACTTGATCAATGCTATTCATTTAATCTGCATGTTTATTGTCATTGTATCCAATAGAGCCATGTTATCATTTCATTACGGAACGCTTGCTATCAGAATTATTGGATTTTCTCTTTGCACACTGAAAATGTCAAGCTCTTCTTTATTATAGTACCAGTTTTAAGATCAAATAACTTTCACTATTGCAAAAAAAATATAAAATGTTATATTTATACAAAAGAAAGGAAGCCCTCCTAATTTCAGTAAGACTTATTAAAAGCAGATAACTTTTCAGTACTGTCTTTAATATGGAAAATGCTTTTAAGAAAACATACAGGTAGTTCTCAATTTATGAAGGCAGTTGAAATCAGAATTTCTGTCACTAGATGATGTGGGTATAAAGTGTGACTGTATCACTTCACAATGGTAATCCCTGCAGTCCTAGTTACCATTGTTAACTGAATTCCATGGTTGTTAGGTGTGGCAACATCCTGCTAGCTTCCCACAACCAAAGTTGGATGCTCATCCCGTCTAATTTTGTGTCTATTACTATATGTGAAAGTATGTTGATAAAAGAAAGAGATGGAAAGACTGCATATTAGGGAATGACACATTCACTCACCCTGCTATATACATTATGTCATCTCATGACTTATTTGTGTTTATATAATGTGTGATATCTTCTAAAAGGATAGGAATCAGAAGCGTTAGTGAAAATTTTATGTCCAGTTCTTGCCTCAGAGAATATATCTTTTGTTCTTAAAATTAAATGACCATTAATTCATATTGGTAGAGTGCTTTGAGTTCATAAAGTTGCAAGATTCTTCAGTAAAAAGTAAAGATGGGATTTTAAGAAAATTGCAACTACAAAGAATTACTAGGAATTTTGGGAATATTGGAGAAGTCATCTAAACAATTATCTGCTACAGTTCAAGACCAAGTGAGATCCTTCTGCAATGAGTTCTATGAAATTTGGCATAATTCATAAACAGTTAATAATGTAAATATAAATACTGATGAAAACCTAAAAACATTATAAGTGTAGGTTCATATTTTGTAGACACAATAAACTTATTTTTAGCAATTTAATTTGTGCTAAATATCCTTGCTGGCAAGAATCTGTAAATGTTATATATTGTCTCTGGTATAATTTACATATATCTGGTACAGCCTGGTCATCACTTAGCTCAGTAAAAAGTGTGTTCATTCCTGTTTGTTAAGTCCTTTTCTTCTCTTTTCTCACTATTTTCCTGTAGATATCTAATCCTTTGGCTTTCCTGATACTCATCACCAAGACATTCAGCTTCTTCTCTATCTTTGTCTAATGCATTTTTAAAGCTGGTATTTTTATTCAACAGAAATTTCATCTGTGAACTTCACAGCCACTGTTAACCAATTCCTCCTATATGTATTATTTCTCTATGTTTGAGTTTAGAATTCTATGTGCTTATTTCAGATCTCATGTTGAATGACTTACAGTAAAGCATAAAGTCTATGAATATTCTCATTTATCCAGGTATGATAAGTATTAACTATTGCAATTTTTTTAAAAAAAATTAGAAGATTTTTAACAACATAAAAAATCTGATTCATCTGCAGTACATTTACATCTTAAACTTCATGGGAATGCTTTTGAAGATTGCAGATTCCAAATAATTGACAAAGAAACTAACTGGCTTTCAAGAGAAATCAAATAATATAAATAAATGTATTTAAATGTAATATATTTAAATATATTTAAAGTCTGGTATATATATGTATCAGACTTTAAATCCTTCAATAAATCATGGTGGAGGAACCA
>JANHZU010001825.1:1197-12402 GCA_032468055.1 Acrochordus granulatus
AGATACCTGAGGTTACACTTGGGATAGAATTCTAATTTGCTATATTAAATTTGTTTTCTTTTTAAGTAAGTAAATTGATGCTCAAAGGTTGAAGACTAAGATCTTCCTGCAGGTACCAGGATGTGACTAATATCAAAACTAAGCATGAGCTATTTCTTCTGTAGGTGGAAAAAAAATCTCAAAAGCTAAGCACTAAGTACCTGCATAGAAGACTTCCAACAATTTTTTGTAAAGCAGGAATGAATTAAATTGACTGGGTTTTAATAACAGGCATTGCAACTTCTTTTTCTGTTATTTGTTAATATTCAACCATCTATAAAAGCTTACATGACTCTATGCTTGGAATCTTGCCCAAGGAAATATTGCCAAATGTGTTCCTTGTGTGCTTGTCTAAACTCTGCAGACTCTTAATAGTCTCTTTGATTTTGGTGGCATATTAATTTAATAAACAAATAAAAATAAATAAATACAAGTGCTGGAGACTTCACAAATTGTATCCTGATTAAGTAGAAAGACATAGCTGAACTCATCACTTAGATGACTGAGAAAAGAGTGTGGAGGAATTCAGAAAATGTTCTCCATCATCTTCCAGAAATTTGTTAGGATCCAGTTTATTTCAGAAGGCCTTCAAATACTACTAAGTTTCTTGTCATGAGTGAAATGCAGCACCATGAATATTGAATGTTATATGTTGTACTGTACAACATATATGCATCTACTATGGAAGGATTTATATGTCTTTTTTTTCTCTTTCCAGTTCTTTCCTTTTCTTTGATTAATAATACAGTTATTTATTGAGTAGTAAACCACTTTAGTGTCAGTTAAATTGTAGCAGGATAACAATATAATGTCGTATTGAAAACTGACTTATGGGGAAAGTGATCTGTTAAGCTGCTTGTAGCTAAGAAGTGAGAACACAGATTTCAGGAAGGTATCCTTAATGCTAGTCAGGAAAGTAACTTAATCCTGGAAACTAACAGTAGGTTCCCAAGTAGACTTATGGCAAACCAATTAAATCTCTTTGAAACATTTCCTTCTAACACCCTTATCTCTAGGCAGTAGTGCCTTTTCTTGAACTCATTGAACTTGCAAGTAGGACCTCTCTTCTTGAACTTGCTAAATTTTGTGTGTGAATTAGCTGCGTGGAACCTTGAATTTATTCTTCTCCCATTTTCATTATATCAATACTAAAGTATATTAGAAAGTAAAAGTTGTCAATTCCTCCTTCATGTATTTATTTTGTGATTCATTCTTTATATGTGACCAATCCATTTCCATGAATTTGTTCCATGCTGATAATTCACTTTTATATTCAATCCACATTCAGTACTTATTCATTCCTCACATTATTTCTTTTTATTTTGCCACACATAATTCTGAACTATTAAATTCCTCCTGAATTAAATTTAATTTTATGTTCTTTTTGCCATTCCCAATTCTTATTTCCATTCATCAAATTGGACACTCTAACATAAAGCAATTGTCCCTTCCTTTAACAATTGTTCTTCCTTTTTTACATAAAAGACTATATGTCATTCGCTACATTTCTGCCAAAACTTGTGTATCTTAACATATCTCCATCCATTTCCCCATATTTAGTTAAATTTCTACTGAAGTACATAAAATTATCTCTAATTTTTTTGCCAGTTAAGTATAACTTCAAATAATCCTCTCTGTTTTTCTATCAGATACTACTGCTTTGGTCTTTGATACATTAAGTTTTAAATCCATGGCCCTTATTATATCATACAGTCCAGCATTTGCATGAAATCATTTTGGTTCACAGCCAAAACATGGCAAGTACTGAATACAAAGAAATATTAATCTCCAATAAATGCACTTCTAATAGCACAACAAGCATTCCTTGCACATATATCCATTTATACTTAAAAAAAAAGGAACACCTTTGCTTATTTCCACCTCATTGGGAATTTAGCATTTAACTTTCATCATATTTCATTTTATTATCATATTTCATTTATTCTATTCAACTACTAACTTTCAATTCAATTTGTTCAAAACATTCCAGAATTCAAATCTGTTCACATTATTGTATGCTTTTTTAAAATATATTTTTATATTTAAATACAAATATACAATATATTTTCATTTTCACATTTAAATAGTTCTTAATAAACTGCTGAAGAGAAATTAAAATCTGCACTCCCAGATCAGCATATAATTACATTACCATTTCCAAATTTTGCCTTTGTGACCTCTCATATAATTTCAGTCAAAATTCTATTAGATCACTTTATAAACTAATCCTCATTGTGGACAATATTTGTCAGATTAGGCCTATATGGCTAATATACCACCAGTATAATCAAAGCCCAATTTACCCCAAGCATGTTTATTGCAAGATAGTATTTTGCAAGCCAGCCTGACATTGCCTGTACTCTTACAACAGAGATACATGTAATGTATAACATTTTTTTAAACATTTTTCAGAGTCTTTTGCCTTGTCGGTTCTTCCTCAATCCCTCTGAACCTACCAGCTGAACTAAACCTACTAGCTAATCTGAACTAACTAGCTATGCTTATCTGTTTTTCTCCAGGCTTCAGTTTTATTGTCATTTAATTCTGCTTACCTTATAACCATGGATATTGTAAGAACATTTTATGGAATATTTGCATTGTGTATTTTAGAACAGAGGTGTATCAATTTGATTGATTATATCAACTGTTTTAGAGGGACAGCACAGGTAGGAAGGTTTGGCGATAAAGTGAGAGAAGCGAGACTTAGATGGTTTAGGCATGTGTTGAGGAAGATGAAGAATATATTGGGAGGAGATTGTTGAGGATGGAGATACCGGGCAGAAGGAGAAGAGGAAAGCCTAGGACGAGGTACATGGATGCTGTGAGAGAGGAAATGTAGGAGGTCGGTGTGACTCAGGAGGATGCTGAAGACCAAGGAAGATGGAAAGAGAAGATTCGCTGTGGTGACTCCTGATGGGAGCAGCCAAAAGAAGAAGAAGATTATATTAACTGTTAGCAACCACACTGATATTTTTTCCAGGATGCTCTGTTTTTAACCTGGTCATTCTGTTTTACAAAGTGCATCCATTCCCACTGTAATTGAGTTCATCTACCTTGCTGCTGATTGTCCTCTCCTTCTTTTTCCTTCCACTTTTCCCAGTATTATAGACCTTTCCAAAGAGTTTGATTTTTGCACAATATGTCTGAAGTAGGACAATCTGAGCCTGAGTTGATTTGTTTAATTATCTGTTGTTTTCTTGGCTATTGTTGTTTCCTGGTTTTCTCAGGAATCTTCTCCTGAATACCAGCTTGCAATATACTGAAACATCTATAAAGCAGCGATAAACGTTTGGACTGGATGACCATAGTCTAGTTTTCTTTTCTTCTGACATTTCACCAGCAGCTGTGGCTGATATCTTCAGAGACAGAGTGAGCTACTGCACAGGGAATTGAACTGTGCTGGGCAGGCTTTTGTATCTGAATCTGAATCTGACAAGATTATCAGATTTTATATAAATACAATTCACAATTATTGTGCTAAGCTGTTGTACATTTGATTTGCTTTTGATGAGCATATTGCACAGTCCTAACAGTTATGATATGCAAATCATGGCTTATATCTTAGTGTATCATATGAACCCAACCAAACTTAGCTTATTCTTTAAATAAATCAAACACTAGATTAACATGGTATGTGAGCCCAACTAAAGTCAGATGCTTTCCTGTTTACTCTCAGTCAGTAACATCCATACACATGTAAAAAAGTGGGTGAGGGGTCAATCATGCAGTCACAATGCTATCATCTCTTTACAATTTCAACCTCCTTTCCTATAGATTCTCCTGCTTCTGTCTCAAAAATGCTGTCTTACTGAATTTTAGAATCTTATCCACAAACACTTGCAGAGCACTGAATAATATCATTATTATTATTGCAGTGCCAGCACTTTTTAACCTATGACTTTGTCTTAGCATAAATCTATTTATTTTCTTGTTGGCATTGATATTAGTTCTATTCCTTTGAACATTTATTTAGGAATACATTTAAATGGATCAGAAGAGATCAATTAATACTGATTGGCTTGTATTGAATGCTTCATAGCTAATAAGCCATTATAGAGGCACCCATTGTTCCATGATTCATAGTAAATCATCAAACTGAACAAAAATAACTTTCATATGACATATATTGTACTATAAAACCTCTATATTTATTTTTTAAAAGAAGTTTTATAAAGTATAGACCATTATTTTCTATATGTGCAAATTTAACAATTTGCTTTAACAAAAATATCTCTATTCCTTAATAAAAAATAGTTAATAAATTCTGAAACTATTCCTGAATAATGTATCTGGGTCTGATTTAAACATTATTATGTTAAATAATGGAAATGTGATGTTCCTTCTCTGGATGTCCGCCTTTCACAAATTCTCACTTCTGTTATCCTTAGTTGCTGTTTTTCCTTCTGTTAATCACTCAAATGCCATTAGAAATAGTACTTTGCTAAAGTCAGCTATTAATCTTTCAGCAACTTCTTTGTTGCCTGTTTTTGATTTAATAATGCTGTTCTTACGAGGTTTGCCCCATGCACAGATTCCCTGCCTTTTCAGGACACCTCTGTTATGGCTTATTCAGATTGTTTTTCAAAAAGAGAGTGTATTTATGTATCTGTCCTTTCTTTTCCATTTCAAAAATTAAAAATGCTACATATTTATGGTGCTCTGGATCAATCTGACCTATTTGTTATTTGAAATGGTTATTTAGTAATTTGTTTTAGAGGAACACAGTCTACACCAATCCACAAATTTCTGAATAAATAATAATGTAAGAACTCAATGTCTGTGCAAGATTAATCAATATGATATTTGTTTATATTCCACTGAAGTCACTTCCAATCAATAAAACAAGTCAAGGTAGATTAATACCTATACAATAATAATAATAAAAGCAACAAATAGTGGAAGCGTACTGGAAAGTGAAACACTCTTGCTAAATTAGAAAAAAGCCATGAGAACAGGCAGCCTGTAAAAGTGTTCAAATCGGATTTATAAGCAGCAGTAACTAAATTACTAAGAGAAAAAAAATGTTCTAATCTTTGATAATGTCTCTGGGAAAGAGAAATGTTTTAGAACTGCACCTAAGAATACAGTTATGAATGCTTTTATTGGAAATACAATTAAAATGTTTACACATCTGTTAATTGTTTATCAAGTTTATCTTTCATTATTTTCCATTTAGCCTTCTGACATGGTGTTAAAGAAATAATTGCTTCTTTATTACAAAGCAAAGAAATAATTCCTGAGAGTACAACAAAGCTATTTAGATGCACCAAGTGCTATTATTATAAATGATTAGAGGATGTCAATTTCTATTTTTATTGTTTTCTTTTATTTCCTTCCCTCTCAACCTTCTGCATCTGCAGGTACTTCATAGACTGGAAGAATGATATGGATAGCTACTTTACTATAGATGGAATGGAAGGAACTATTGCCTCAAATGAGTTACTTGATAGAGAGAATACCGCACAATACAATTTTTCAATAATTGCAAGTAAAGTTAGTAAGTACAATAGAAACGGGATAGATGTCATTTCTGGAATTGTCTTTGTTATATTGTTTGAATATTTTGGTGCGATTGTTTGGCAAAATGTCTTATTTTTTGTATTGTCTTATGAAATAGAACACGTTGCACTTGATTCAGCAGATTTCCCATGTTATTGGCAGACTCCTGGGGATTTTTTAGGGATCAGCTTCAAGAAATCTTTTTTTTTCAGTAATTAGCCTCATTCACAATGGCATTCCGAGGCTTCTCAGCCCTGAGAAAAGTCTGTCCCTCTTTTTTTTTCTTTTCTCCAACAGGCACCTAAAAATCATGGGCATGATTCTTCTTCCTTCTATTGTATGGTGCGTAAAAAGATAGGATCCCTGTTAATTTTAGTGAAGCTCTGAACTTTAATTCAGTTGAATCATATTCAGTGTGTCTTGATGTGTGTCTCATATTTACCACCTGGCTCCATGTATGTAGGTTACTCATTCTCTGGGAACAATCAAGACCTCTGGTTGTCAGTGTAAAGTAACATACAAAGTTTCAATTTCAGTTAATGAGAGGGCAAAGATAGTTCAGTGTACTTGTTAGTTGCAAATCTAATTGAAGGACAATTGCAGAAGCAACTCAATAAGCATCAAATCAATAAGCATAACCTATCCTATCCCATCCTAACTCCATTAGAGGCATTAGAAATAGAAAAGCAAACAACAGACCTCTTCTTTATCTGCATCTTTATCTCTGCTCTGTATTCACCTAACTGGAAGGCTCTTAGACTCTCTCAGTCAACCTTCTTCCTACAGGAAGACTAGACTTATCTTTTCTCTTTTGCTCGAACATGAGGACACAAAGCTTGGAAATGCAGATTTTATATCAGGGCACATAAATTCATTAATAAAAATTATTTGTTCTCTTTGACCTTTAGCACGTGGGTTTAGAGATTCTTAAAAGGGTTTAACTCTACTCAGACACATACAATCTGCTTAACAGAAACCCTAAGGAATGAACTAAAGGGTTTTTCCTACAAGGATTGCAAAAGTTCTATTTCACCACAAGGGAATCCATTTCCATGTGGGCAATTACATGATCAAAGGGAAGTAGGCTTTACAATACACAGAAAATGTGTTCTACAGTTAAGTGAACTGCTTTCCTTTTAGACTACTGGTTTAATCCATTGTTTTCCATTCTGCATAAAGAAATTTTTCTTAATTGCAGCATTATAAGTCACCAGCTGTTTGTATCCAGTCATATTTTAATAACTATAAAGGCTTCTTTTTCCTTGTTTGATTATTCTGTTTAATTAAGTTTCAATAGTCTTTTGTGTGCGAGAGAGAGGGGGGAGAGTCTGTGACTACAATATAATGATGGCTCAGAAACAAGCAAGCTTTCACAAATAACTTTACAAGAGATTTCAGTGCCCTTGCAAATGTGTATAATTACTGATTATACAATTTGGGTACAGCACTGCAAAAATTAATCATAACTAAAAATGTATCATGGTTATGATTAATAAAAGCATTGCTTTCAATGGGATTTGTTCTGAATCTGTTTTGCTTGAGTCTGCCTATTACAGTTTTTTAAAGTATTCAAAATAGAGTTAAGTAAACAGAAATCTAATTCAAAACGTCTTGATGGAGACTCTGGTTTCATTTCTATCTGAATCTCATTGATAGAAAACATTAATAGAAAATCCGTGTCTCATGCATATTTTTTCTTTCTATTCATCAAATATTCACTTCCATTCATATTATAATATTATTTTACTGTTCAATAAAGGAAAATGTATGCACTCATCATAATCCAGCTAAAAGTGTATTCATAGTATGGAGAGAAAAATACTACTTTGCTTTCCTTGTTTATGTCTATTTTTTGTATTTAAAATGTTTACTATTCAAATTAAGATAATTTAAATCTTAGAAAAGTTAAACACATCTACTAATGATTGGTATCTGCCGATTAGCTCCCTGTAGAGGCCTGATAAAAAATCAAAGTCTCTCTTTTCCTTCTATAAATGAATATTTTCCATCAAGTTTCAAAAAGTTAAAAGCTATTGACTTCATAAAACTTTGAGTAGTTTCTGTTTCCAGCATTTTAAAAATTACTTAAATCTAACTCCATTTATAAAAGGTTTAAATAAATCAGTGTTAGAGGCTATTTGACAATGAGAAAAATAGGAAAATTATTAAATTTATTGGCAATAATCATATGAATTAATTTAAATCAAATTATTTAAATGAATGTACATAACATTTCATTTCATTTTTGGCTTGGCCCTATCTACCCATTGGAGTGCAGTATCCTTCTTATGTAATTGTAGCACTCAACTCAAAATACATTCTGCATCCCCAAGAGAATTCATTTTACCTAACACCATATTAAATCTAATTGTAACCCATGTATGAGCACCTGGGGTCACTGAGTTTATGGCCAGGCAATATTCCTGTAGTAACATCTGGAACAGGTATTCACCCATTACCCTAATCTTTATAGACATATACTAATCCACCTAGGTAGAGCTAGGTAGTCCAAAGTTTGTTTTTCCCCATCTAAACCTGAACAGCTTCCATACACTGATTTTACACATCCACAACATGTCTGGTTTTAAATGAGTGCCAGTGTAAAGATGATTGTCATCAAAATATATGGAAAAAGGATAAAGCCCCACACTCTCCATCATTGATCACTTTCCCAAGTCCAGCAGTCCAAACCCTGCCTGGCCACCTAAAGCAGCCAGAGGGATATGGGTCTAGCTCACTCATGGCAGACCTCGTACTACCAAGCAATACTATTTACTTCCTCAGATTCCACAAGCTCAGAATAATCCTGGTTGAAATGCAAAAGTTTGCCTCATTTACCTCACTTGCCTCTGTTCAACAGATAGTTGTGTAGAAGAAATGTACTTCTTTTCTTGCTTAGTTTAATATTTTCTCATTTGAGTAATGGTCATGTCATCAGGGTTGGTAAAATGTCTTTGAAAATTAAACCAAAGTCATATTAAGATTCTAGGTCTGCATACCAGGTATTTATTTTTAAAACTAATGTGTAACTGAATTGCCTTTAGAACAGAAGATCTGCTTAAGATGAGTTTTCTGTTTGTGGAAAACTGTAAGTTCGCCATGCATTGGCATATTATCCACAAAATGTAATGGCAGTTTGCTTAGGTCCTTGTGTATGTGATTGCTCAAGCCTATATTCCTGATTATTTGTGGTACTCTACACAGGAAAGAAGAATTGTATGTATGAATTACAAATTGTAAATGTTTGCTCATTTCCTACAGAACAAAAACATGATAAGTGCTTTCTAATAAATATGACAAATATTATACTGTAGCTATGTCTTCTGTGCAATCATTATATCATTACTAGGCACAGTTCACTTTGTATGACAGGTTTACCCAATCAGCTAAAAGGACATATCAAGAAAGATGGGCAGTTCCATTTTTCTTTGCCTTATGCAATATAATATTGTATGGGATAGTACCAATATTTCATGGCTTGTTTTAATTTTTTTTTTTTAAAAGGCAATCCACTCTTGACCAGCAAAGTTAATGTCATCATAAATGTCCTGGATGTCAATGAATTTCCTCCAGAAATTTCAGTACCCTATGAATCTTATGTGTGTGAAAACGCAAGGCTAGGACAGGTATATTATTCTTTTTTAATATTAGATATGCAGTATATTATGTGTGGATATAATCATATATAACAGTGTACAAACTACAAAAACTAACTTTAGAGAGCCTCCTACTATCTTCCACTGTTCTTATTTATATGTATATTATTCACTGGTGTTTGCAGCCTGTAATTTGTTTGGAAGTGTATTCATGTCCTAGTGACAAAAAAAGTAATGTGCATTTTTCTTACTAGTTTCTCTAATAATGAACAAAACATACTATGGTAGCCATTTTATGTGAAATTTAGAATGTGTTCTTAGTATTTCATACCTTAACCTATTTCTTAACCTATTAACTAATTTCCAGTATGCAGACTCCACCGATTGTGTATGGTAGCCCATCAAAGACTTAATATACTTCCTTTTTAATGCACAACTTAGAATGCAAAAATAGAGTGTATCAATCACATTTACACTGTAGCATTTTGGCATGGGGAGATCAAAATCATTCCAATAAATGCTTGCATCAGTTTGTTTTTAATTTTAATGGAGAATGCATTCATTGTTCAGCAAATTAACAGTGACTCTCCAAAAGATATGTTCAACCTCCACATAGTGAGCCTTCAGGGAACCCTGAACCTAGTTAGTGTGCGTGTAAGTTGTTTACCTCAGGACAAAACCTATAAAAATATAGCTGCTTTGTCAGGTTAAGAAAAATGTTAGGCTGAAATATACTCAGTGGCAATAATGCCAATACATTTTAGCCTGTTAGAGTACATAATGCAGTCCTGTTGTATAAGCTTTGCAGACTCAAATGGAGTGTTCCAAGTCCCATAAGCATTGCTCAAAGGACACAAGACAATCTCCTCTATATACACTGTACATTATTAAGAACGGCTTATATGCTATCTGTCTCTTTTATGACATTTGTTCCTGTGACATGCATAGAACATAAGATATCCAACAACAAACATCCAGAGCAATAAAAAAGGTTAATATCAGGATGGATATATTGCCAATCCTGACTGAAGGAGGTTGACATATTTGCCATACTATCTCAGCTCTTACCCGAGAGTTTAAGTGGTAGGAAGATCTTTTATGATTTGGGAGCCTATAGGTTCTGCTTCACAAAGGTTATAAGAGATGACAGTCATTCATCCTCAGCACATGAATGTATAAACATGCTTCAGCCAAGTGTTAGCAACTTCAGGAATTCCTGAAGTTATTTCTATATATAAAGGAATAGTTAGTACTCACATGCAGCTTATTGCTAAAGATAGAGCATATTGTAGACTCATGTTCTTTGAAATAGCTGTATATAAAAATCTTCTAAATAAATATTGTGGTGTTTATCATTAGTCCATATTGCTTGGACCTACCCACCTTGCTAAAATAACTACATTTTGGCTTAATGTTAAAATTTCACTCTTGATTTCTATCACATTGTCTAATGATCAAATTAAGATGTTATTTTATATGTATGGTACTTTTTTTTATTCTATTGTGGTTTTAGGTAATTCAGCTCATTGGTGCAGCAGACAAGGATTTGTCCCCTGCTGGGCAAAAATTCTCTTTTCGACTGTCTCCGGAGGTTACTACAAAGCCAAATTTCACAGTCCATGATTTCACAAGTAAGATGGTTTATATTCAAACAATTGTAAGATCAGCTTGTTTTGTCAGTCCATGCCGAAAATATTTTATTTATATAGGTGAGAGTGACTTAAAGTAAATAGTTTTTTAGATAATGAGCAAAAACAAAAGATGTTTAATTTAAATAAAATGCTTGTTAGGATTATTTTAATTCTAAAAGAAGCTGCAGGCTAACATGTGTGATTCACTGTCTTTGTCAGAAAGGGGGGACAATTGTGGCAATTTCCCTGGGTATCATGCAATGAAATAGGCTGTAGGAATAACCTTGTAGAGCAGGAAGAAGAGCCACAACAAAGACAATGATTTTTGTTGTTCATTCACGCATTCATGTCCGACTCTTCACGACCCCATGGACTGCATTACGCCAGGCCCCCCTGTCTTGCACTGCCTCCCGGAGTCTTTCCAAGCTCACACCCATCAC
>JANHZU010001825.1:30427-40439 GCA_032468055.1 Acrochordus granulatus
GATGTTGAAAGGTTTGCCTTGGATTCGAACTGAGATCATTCTGTCGTTTTGGAGATTGTATCCCAGTACTGCTTTTTATTTATTTATTTGTTAAATTCATATGCTGCCGAAATCTGAAGACTCTCTGTGGCTAACAACAATAAAAAATACAATTAAAAACACTAAAATAAAAAAAACCATTCAAACCAACCCTTTAAAACAAATAAAAAACCCAGAAGACCTGCGAGGTAGGCTAAAAGGATTTCATATATAAAAATCCATCAGCCACCTCCATGATGATAATGAGCCCCCCTGGAGCCCCAAACCATCGTGCAGAGCCAGGTCTTAATGGCCTTCCGGAAGGCCATCAGGGAGGGGGCAGCCCTCAGCTCAAGGGGAAAGATGTTCTATAGGGCAGGAGCCACAGCAGAGAAGGCTCTTCTCCTAGACCCCGCCAGCCAAAATTCCTCAGCTGACGGGAACTGGAGAAACACTCCTCTGCTGCTTCTGGTGAGTTGGGAACTCCCCATCGGGGTGACACAGTTCCTCAGATAGCCTGGTCCCATGCCATGATGGGCTTTGAAGGTCAATGTTAACACCTTGAATTGTACCCGGAAGCAAACTGGTAACCAGTGCAGCTTGCGGAACAAGGGATATTATGTGGGCTGATCTATTGGCCCCTAAAATCATCCATGCAGCTGCAATCTGCACCAGCTGCAATCTCCAGATACTCTTCAAAGGAAGCCCCATATAGAGTGCATTACAGTAGTCCAGGATTGAAATGACGAGGGCGTGAGTGACTGAGTGCAGGGACTCCTGCAGGAGAAAGCGTCCAGGAAAGGGTGTAACTGGCGCACAACACGAAGCTGTGCAAAGGGTCTCCTGGCTGCGCTCGCTACCTGTTCTTCAAGTAGGAGTCACGGATCCAGGAGAACCCCCAAGTCATGCATCGGGTCTATCTGAAGTAGTGCAATCCCATCAAGAGATAAGGATGGAAATGTCCTAGGACCCAGACACCCCACCACCCAAAGCCACTCCATCTTGTCCATGGGGTTTTCTTGGCAGGGATACTGGAGTGTGTTGCCATTTCCTTCTTCAGTGGAGTCTTGTAGCTCATTTTCCACTAGATGTCCAGGATCCCCAATAACATCTAGTGTGGTCCTTGTTAACCTAGGCAATGACTATGGATTGTTAACCTAGGAAACTATGGATTTCTGTAATTTACTTCTCATATTTTAATAGATGGGAGACACTCTTCGTCTGTCTCCTCTGATGAGACTTGTCCAGTATGTCCAGTCTGGCAGAGCTCTCATCTTCTTCAGAGCACACAAGCCCCCCAACCACAGCAAGGTGTGCCTCAACATATTAGACATCAGCAAATACAGATGGACTGTAATTTCATGTTTTCAGTCAGAAACTGGACTACTTAGTACATGAAAAGCAAAAAAAGTCTGTCGTTTTGTAGTCATGAAAGATGTAGCAAAGACAGTACATGGGTAAATTTAAATGAGCAAACAGAACTCAGTTATAACAGAAAATATATGTTCACATGAAGAGAAAGCCAACCTATTCTCATAGTATGTTCTTAAGTACATAATTGCAGTTTTCAAGAGGAACATCAGACATCACATGGAGGTCCTTCAAGACATTGATCAGGAACCAGAAGAACTGTGCAATGATCTTAAATAAGTAATTAAGGATGAATTTGAAAAGATCAAGAAACAAAAGTAAGCAAACTGAAATGACCGAAAAGAAAATCCAAAGCCAAGAAAAACAAATATCTCAAGAATAAATTAGCAGAGAGTTTCAGAGAGTTGTAAGAACAAGAAGCTTACAACATCTGTAAAGGCATTAAACACACAAACACATATAAAAGCAAGGAACAGTTTCCAAAAAATCAGCAGACTCCAACTATGAATTGGTATGCAAAAGGATGCTTGTGGTCTGATAGTAACTAATTCCAAGAAGATAAAACAAGTTCGAAGAAGTATACTAAAATTTAGTATAGTAGACATATCAGCATCCAGGACATCTGAAAAGATATTCCCTATTTACAAAATTGCTTAGCATTGGAAGATGAAATTAAATCTACAGTCTAGTCATCAACATCAATAACCTGTGCTTATTGTGATAACGTATTCTAATAATGTAGAGCATAAGGACTATGACCTTGACTGATATATGTCGGCTCCACTGCTTAAGAAGAAAAGGCCTGAAGCATTTCTTTATGAGACAATATTTGGAAGCAATTGAACTATGAGGAGGAGGAGGAAATACAGCACAATCAGACATGCAAAACTTTATTGCTCCCAATTTCAATAAAAATAGTTTTAGCCTTCCTGTGGAGTTAATTAAGTGGTCAGATTGTCAGATAGCCAAAAATGCAAGTGGTCTGCAATCTCCAGTAATGAAAGTCAAGGAATAAGACTAGGCCCAAATGAAGATTTATCAGTTAAGAATTGTTAAGGTAACTCTTTTCCTTTGTGTATTTTTAGGTTTTCATTCACAGAAGTGAGCAATCATAAAAAGATGAGCTTTTATACACTGGTTTATATTTTCAGGGAGTAGTCATAGATTAGTAAATTCATCAACTCTAGCCATACTTCTGCTCTGAATGATACACTTCAGTCAATATAGCTATCATTGCAACTGGATGTATGCAGGTAGTCCTTACTAACTGACTGCTTGTTCAATGACTTTCAAGTTATTTTGATGTTACAATGCAGCTGAAAAAGGAAACTTATGGTCAGTCCTCAAACTTGCAACAACACAATATCCCATGGTTTTGCAACCACCATTTGCAGTCTTCATAGCCACATTCTGAGAAACAAAGTCAATGGGGAAGCTGGCAGGAAATTGCAAGTTACAGCCACGTAACTTTGCATTTAACAACCACAGATGATTCACTTCACAACTGGCATTTGTAAATCAGGCACAGTCAAATGATGTTTCATTTTACAACCATATTGCTTAGTGATGAAGTTGTTCCAATTGTGATCAGTGAAGACTACCTGTACTGCCAATGTGGAGCAATGCAGCATGAATAAAAGAAATATGTATCAAGATCTATTGTCCTCCAAAATGTATGCTGGCTGAGAATTCCGGTAATTATATGCCCAATATATCTGAAATATACAAATGTCAAGGATGACAGATACTATATGACTTATTATCAATCTAGCAAAGAAATACGCATGGTAATCTAATCAGGTGCACAGATCTGTAAATGATTGAGATGAGTTCAATTAATTAATTTATAACAATAAATCAATGCATCTATGTTAATTAACAGACTTGTTTCTTGATGGATGGTATACAAATTGATCTCGCGAGTGTCTATCACTTCCAAATTTCAGAGAGTTCTTTCTTTGTTTCAGTCTTGTTCCCTGCCTGTCATTCCCAAGTGAGTAACTTTCTTAAGCAAAGAATAATATCATGACATTTCAGACAGCAGCAAATGAACTGGCTTATAAAGATTATGGATCAGATAGTAAGAGTGAGGCTCAATCTTGTTTTCTAAAGTAACATATCATATATAACATTGTTTACCATTATGAGCAAACATCCTTAACATTTATAATAATTACAGTTAGTTATTGTTCTTCTTTTTCAAAGTTGGTATCTAATCAGCTTTAAATAATTTATATTTAAGATAACCTTTAAAGAGCTAAATCCCAGAAATGACATTTTCAATTTCAACATATATTTATGTTTGGCTGCGGCTTATGTTGAAGCAAATCATTAGTCAACTTATTGCCTTTATTCCTAATACCCCAAACAAAAATAATCAGATGTTTGATTAACTAACAGCCCAGGGCCATGTATTTAAATTGGTGGAAAATAAATAATAGAATATTCAATTATTTTGAGTAATAAAGAGGAAAAAATCATCCATCTGTGATCAAAATAAATAGTTTTTCCCACAATGAGCCACTGAGAACAACATTGTAGAGGCTTCAAGATCTACAGCTATGTAGCAGAAGTCTTGATCCCATCTACAAGCTTCAGACTGTACTTATTCATTTTTCTGTGACAATATATTGCTTTCTTGCTACACTGATTCATCAGTCTAGTCCACAAAAGTTCCAAGCATTCCCATTCCAGGTGTACCTTTTTCTGACAAAACTAAAAGGAAAAGAAAGAGAGTAAATATACTAAACAAATTGAAAAAGTGACATTTCTAAGTATATAAATACATAAATAATATAAGAGTATATGCTCACATTTATAAAATATATAAATAATCACATTTCTGTAATTCTTTGATAATAAAACCTGTAAATATTAAAAACAATATTGGGTCTTTATATGTTAATATTAGGAAACTTCCCCTAGAGAGGCATCACCCTGCTGTGGTTGTAGGGCTTGTGTGCTCTTAAGAAGATGATAGCTATGCCAGAGTTTCAACCATACTGTACATATCACATCAGAGGAGCCAGACAACGAGTGACTCCTTCCCATAAAACAATATGACATGTAATTTACAGAAAACCATACCAGCTTCATCATCTCCCAGATTGACAAGGGGGGCACTAGATGTTGTTGGGGTTCTTGGACATCTCATGAAAAATGGGCTACAGGACTCCACTGGGGAAGGAAATGGCAACCCACTCCAGTCTCCATGGACAGTAACAAAAGGCTAAAACATAGGATGCCAGAAGATGAGTCTCCCAGATCAGAAGGAATTACAAATAGCACCAGAAAGAGTAAAATGGCTGGGCCAAAGCCAAAAGGATGCTCAGTTGTAAATTGACTGGAGGTGAAAGGAAAGTTCAGGGCTGTAAAGAACAATATTTCATAGGAAACTGGAATGTAAAATCTATGAATCAAGGTAAGCTGGATATGATCAAACTTGAGATTAAACATCGACAACTTGGGAATCAGTGAACTAAAATGGACAGGAATGGGTGAATTTAATTCAGATGATCACTACATCTACTAATGTGGAGAAGAATCCCTGAGAAAAAATGGATTAGCTATCATAGTCAATAAAAGAGTGAGGAAAGCAGTACTAGGGTACAGTCTCCAAAACGACAGAGTGATCTCAGTTCAAATCCAAGGCATGCCCTTCAACATCACAGTCATCCAAATCTATGCCCAACCATTGATGCCAAAGAGGCTGAAGTTCACCGATTCTATGAAGACCTACAACATATGATCCATCTAATTTTATTAAATTAATTCATTCAACCATCAATCATTTTCTCTCTCCACAGATTGCTACTGATGTAACAATTCAACTGTAACATCCCAACTTTCTTTTAGAAATCAAGGCTGCTATATAAAGGCTTTTCCAACTTTTACTTTCAGAATAACTATTTACATGACATGAATTAGGGTGAAGGTAACAACTGACCCAAACTCATCCTGGGATCTTTCTGAAAACTAAGGACTTAAACTTGAATTTCACCAATCCTATTCTAGAATCTTCATGCTACACTAACTGGCATAGTTCAAAAAGTTGGTAGCAAAGACTTAAAAAGCTGAAGTCCGGATAAATTAGTGACTGCTTTCTTCCATACCATCCTGCTCATGCACTATAATATATTAGAATATTAGAATATATAGAATAAATATATTATATTATGTCCAACTGTGGCAGGAAACCAGTGAATTGGAAGCAGACCGGGATCATTAAGAGTAGCACTCCTTAAAGTGGCAGCATTTTTCACCTGACTTAAATGGAAGTCTGAAAAGAGACAAGGAAATGAATAGGAAATGGATACTGTGCTTGCATGAGGGCTGAAACACTTCTTCCAAATGTTTTTTGGAATTATGTATAGCCCTAATAATTAGCACTTTCCTAATATATAAGATTTTATTTTATATCCTTATTGCTTCAGCTTTGTCAGTTATAGGTAGGGTGATATCCAATGTGGTTTGGTTGGTGTCCTTTCAAAGTGTATTTCAAGAAATTCATCTGCAACCTGCTTCTCATGAGTGGAGTGTAGCAAGCACAATGCTTCACCCTTTAAATGTGGCTTTGAGTAAACAGTTTTGCTGCATCAAGGCAATATGGCACACCTTTGCAAGGGAAAGCTCTTTATCAAGATGATTCAGCATGATCTGCTTGGGCCTCTTCTTCATATTTTAGGAAATCCAAGCTGCTCATCATACAAGGGCTTTGGATACTACCTCTGTCTTCCCACACACAGAGTGTAGTACCATTTCAATGATGTTTCTGTTCTGGAGACTTTTGTGCATTGAATATCTGGAGGAAGAAAGCCAACATATGTAGGAGTGCAACATGTGTAGGACTGTGTATTAATTTTTACGAAACCAGGACAACAACAGTGCAGAAGCCTGGCTGGTGTGAAAATGGATGCATGTACATGTTATGCATAAGAAGATTTCTCTCCTGGATTAGTGCTGCTCAAAATGCAAAGACCTACAAGAGACTGGCACCAATGGTGGGGAGATGGGATTATTAGTTATGTTCACATGAACTTGATAATGGACTTGTTAATTTGAGCAATCGTAACGATGAGAGCCTGAAGTAAAATGTTATTTGAGTTTTTTATCTTTCTGTTCTAGATTCCAAATGAAGTTTGCTGTTTGCCTTTGGCAAATATATAATGTGATCTGGAAATAACTGCTGAAAAATACTGTTTCTGTTTAATTTCAAAGACTAGGCAGAGCTAAGGGATTAGCATAATGTATTTGAAATAAATTATTATTCCCAAAAATGGTAATGTTTGGATTAGAGTTGCCATTGACAAATATTTAAAAGTTATAGCTGATACAAAATGTGATGGCTCAGGCAATGGTGGATATATCCTGGCGTATTAAGGTATCACATAGATACTAAGTTTATTAATCTTAATATAAATCATAAAATAATGTGTAATACTAATTATAAAAATATAATTATAAATTTTATATAAACATAAAATACTAGATATATATGTCTCTGTGTGGATACTTTTATTGAGATTATCAGAATATAAAATACAATTGAAAATAAAGGCTTTGATCAAAGTAGGATAAAGTAGAATATTCATGAAATCCCATCTGCCCTCTAATAGTTACAGCATTAAGAACAATTCATAGTCATATATCTAGGAAAATAATAGGGTTTGGACAACATGTCAAGCTATCATAAGGTTATCAGTTTTGATACCAGGACAAAAATATGGGCTGGACCAGGATAAAAAACAAAGCTGAATGGAAATTACAGTGAATTTAATTAAGATGATTGCTCAGTCACCAAAGGAATGGGATGATTTTCCTAATTAGGCTATTAAATTACAATTCAGAAGCACATCTTTGAGGACCTTCAGGATGCCTCATACAGCACTGGAGCCACAGTTCTCTTTTTCTGATTGTTTAATGTGGCACTAATTAATTCTTATCATATAAAATATTTCAAAGTGTGCCATTTTTAGTCATGAGTAATATAAGGCATTATCTTCTAGTTTGATGCCATACGGCATAAAAACATTTAGTGTTCTGCTACAGTGATCATACTTATTTTGGCAGGGCAATTTTGGTAAACTAGGAGGTATTCTGGATGTCAACATCAAATTAAATAATAAAATGATGTCAACATTAAATTAAATAATTAAATGATTTATTGGATTTACATTATAAATTCTGACTACTCAGGTGCTTTTAAAAATCACTGATTCTGATTGCAACATCAAATCTAAATAATCATCAAATCTACACAGATACTTTAGAATTGTAATCAAATCATTCACTAGCAATTCTAGATCACATCATTCTCAATATCTCTACACTACATGACCTGCGGCTGAAAGATCAATACCTGCACCAATAATAAACATCAGCATATTCTACCCTAAATGTTCCTTAACTGCCTGATGGCTCATTTGAAAGCAGCTGAAGAAGGCAGTTATGTTCAGAAGTTTAGATTTCCTTCCATTAGCTGATCTAATAAATGTATATTGTTTAGTAATTAACCACTTAACCCAAGGGGGTATTTGAAGGGCAGATGTAAACATCATTATTTCTCTTTCTCTGAACATAAAAACTATTTCTCCAATATTTGTCCTCAAAACAATTGGCATTGTTTTTCTTAAGAAAAGCATCATAAAATATGGAGACTGAAACAGTCAAACAACTATCATAATCTAATAGATGCATTTACAATGCATGACTGCAAACCCTTAGGCAAGTACCTAGAAGGAAGATTTGTTAACTCAGTGATATTTCTTGCTAACTACTAGTAAAGCACATTGATTTTAATGAAAAAGAATACATTAATGAAATGCAATGATTTGCTTTTAATTAAAAATGCAATTACTAGAGTGAAGTAACTCTGTCAATTAAAGAAAGAGAGAAGGATATAGTTTCTGTATTTATTTTCTCTCTTGATGAACAACATTCTTCCTCCAGCTCTGCTCAATCACCTTGTAAGATTAAGACAAACATTACTTAAGGCCATTCATGGAATCATGGTATGGGAAGGCCTTCAGAGGTCATCTAATCTTCTAACCCCTACTAAGTGCAGTATTTGACAAAGCCATTGGAGAGCCAGGTATCCAACTTTGTCTCAAGTCCTTCACAATGGAGAACATAACATTTCATGAGGCAGCCAGTTTCACTTGTTGACAGCTCTTTTTGTCAGGATATTCTTCCTGATTCTAAGTGCATCTATCTCCTGTAGTTTCAACTCACTGGTTCTATGCTGCCCTCTGTGGCAACCAAAAAGAAATCCATACCCTCCTCTCTGTTAGATATCTGAAAAATGCTACCATATTTCCCGTTCGTATTCTCTTTTTCAGGCTAAATGGGCCTAATTCCTTAACCATTTTTTCACAGCACCTGGACTGTAGTCCTCTCAGCATCTCAGTTTCCTTTCTTGTCATGCTCCAGTTTGTTAATTTCTTTTTTAGACTGTAGTGCCAAGAACTGGACACAGGGGATCGGATCAAGGGCAGTTACAGCCTATAATCTCTCCTCTCTCCTCTTAATATATCTCTAAGTACCTTTTGCCTATTGTTGCATTGCTGTTGGCTCATGTTCAAGTTATAATTTACTCGAAAATCCAGCATCTTTTCATATGTATTACTGCCAAGCCAGTACAATCTCTGTTTTCTACCTTCTGTGAAGTATCTTCTATTTTTGTGGCATTTAGTGGGACAGCCAAAAATGTCTAATAAAATCAAGAATGCACTAGGGGACACTATGCTAGCATAATTCGATTTGCATTACTTACTGAACTCAACCTTTTTGTATAAAATGCTCTGTCTCATTCATGGTAAAGTATCATACCACCCATAATGCCAACTAAGGGACTTTCCCATTTGGCTCTGGATTTTCAAGAGAATAGGGCTATTCTATAGCAATTTACTGGTACTCTGTAGATTTTCATTACTGTTTAATACTTTTTTTGTTCGCTGTTTTTATTTTACATTTTTAAGTGGCTTTAAAAAAATCCCAGGTGACACTGACATTTTAATTTGTTGATTCTTGTCAATTACAATCAATATTTTGTTTGTATCTTTATTAACCACTGTCCCCAGTTTTTGGTTTTCATGAGAGGCCTTATTTTCCTGTCACCCTGGAGATATCCAGGGAAGGTTTCATGCAAAGATGAGCATGATAAAGGACAAAAATGGTAAGGACCTAATAGAAGCAGAAGAGATTAAGAAGAGATGGCAGGAATACACAGAAGACCTATCAAAGAAAGATCTAAATGTCCCCGATAACCATGATGGTGTGGTCACTGACCAAGAACCAGACATTCTGTAGTGTGAAGTCAAGTGGGCCTTAGGAAACATTGCAAACAACAAAGCTAGTGGAGGTGATAATATTCCAGTCAAAGTATTTAAAATCCTAAAAGACGATGCAGTGAAAGTGCTGTACTCCATCTGCCAGCAAATTTGGAAAACTCAAGAATGGCCACAGGATTGGAAAAGGTCAGTTTACATTCCAATCCCAAAGAAGGGCAGTGCAAAAGAATGTTCAACTACCGTACAATTGCGCTCATCTCACACGCTAGCAAGGTTATGCTCAAGATAATACAAGCTAGGCTTCAGCAGTATGTGAACCGAGAACTACCAGATGT
>JANHZU010001825.1:61062-71736 GCA_032468055.1 Acrochordus granulatus
TTCCATGTCCAGTTCTAACTGTTGCTTCTTGACCAGCATACAAGTTTCTCAGGAGACAGGTAAGGTGGTCTGCTACTTCCATCTCTTTTAGAATTTGCCGCATTTGGTTGTGATCCACATAGTCAAAGGCTTTATTAAGAATATTCATATAATAAAAGATGAATAAAAAAGAAAAAAGATGGAAGTTAAAAGAAAAGAAAGAAAAACAAAAAGTGCAAGAAAGGAAAAAAGCTAATGGTAAGGAATGCATAAATTATTTCTTACCTTCTTTTCAGTAGATTACAGTACAATCCACCTCTGTTTTCATTATTTTACAAGTCCCTTCATTTACTTTGCATCTTTCTTAATTTTAAATCCATTATTTTTTTCTTGCAGTAAAAAATCCATATAAGGTTTCCAGTCTTTCAAAAAAAATTGTTATTTGTTGCCTGACCAAACAGATCAGTTTTTCCATTTCTGCAAATTCTTACATATTCACAATTCATTCTTCCTTTATGGAAATTTCATTTTTTTAAACATGACAGTTAGCTTAATTATTAGATTAACCCAAATTTCTAGATGCACAGAATCATTAAGTCATCGAATGGGATGGGATGATTGCTGAACATCCTATGTCCTAGACAGATTTAGATAAAATTAACCAGATTTAGCATGTTGTAGAAAGACAGCTTAGGA
This sequence comes from Acrochordus granulatus, assembly GCA_032468055.1. NCBI lineage: Eukaryota > Metazoa > Chordata > Lepidosauria > Squamata > Acrochordidae > Acrochordus > Acrochordus granulatus. The sequence continues at coordinate 61,738 of JANHZU010001825.1, forward strand.
TTCCACCTGGCCTGGTGAAGTACAATACACTGCAGAAACCCAGCTTTATACAACTGTGCAAGCCCTACTCTGTTTCCATCATCTGCATTCCAGGTTCAGAGGTTCAGACTTTGTGAATTTATTCTCAGGCAACCAAGCAAGCAAAGCAGGAGACAGAATCATAATCATATATTTCTTGCAACTTGACATCTTTTACCACATACCAAAAGTCAGTCTCACAGCCACTGGTCATTATTTCTTCATTATTTTCATCACTACTCATAAGTCTTTTTAATATGTGTTATTTTAAGGTACCACTACTGAAACTTTATAATTATCAATTATCGATTGCCTTAAGGTTAATAAAAAACAAAATGTAATTTTAAATATAATTATAGGTGTTTATTTAACTTCTCTATTTTTTTATGTGCAATTTTCAGCGTTGACTATCAGATATGGTCAAATCAGCATATCCTCATTTATTTTACATGGATTTGTAGTGCTATCAAGATAGAAATTGTAAACAAAATTATTTGCTATTTCCTGTAAACATTTTTAGGAGTATGTAATAAAAGCCACCTCCCCTCTTTTCTGTAAATGGTTCAACAACACACCTTGGAAATTGTATTGTCCATTTGACTGGGTCTGGCATGTTTTTACCAGCAGTTGAGTTTGCTTGTTCAGTAGCATCTTACTGATAGTTAGAATTTAAAAGAAGGCTCAGTGTGCTGTTTCCCAGACAAGTATATATGAATAGTTGAATGCATTTTTAAAGCTCTCTTATGAAATGTAATTTTTGCTTTTAGCTGGCCCTGTATCTTTTTTCTTCACTATTCAACACAGTTAACACTTCCACATACAAAGTTAGCAGCCTTCCCTCATCATCACCATCTCCAGGAAATGCTCCTTGAAATAAATGTGTGGTAAAATATATATCCAAATATTGATGCTTCCTCATTAAATTGAGTAAAACCTATCCTAAAGTGGTTGTCTATTAATATTGTTATTAATCATTAATTTTATTACTACTTATCCTAAACTGAATTTACACAAGCAAGAAAAGAAAGAAGAGCTAATAGAAGAAGAAAAGTCATATCTGAAGCAACCAGGCAGGAGGGATTAAAAAAAATAGATGGGATTTGAAACTATGTGATTCAAATCTCATCTCTATTTTACGTCCATGGCAATGAATGATAAAAGGGGTTGGATTTTGATTGTGCAGTTATGGGCACCATCCTCTAATGTTAAGTGAATCTAACTTAGACAAAAGATATGTTGTGCTTTATTATAAATTATTTACAACAAAATAATACACAGAATTAAGGTTCTGCTCTCCAGATACCTGACATTACCTACACCTAGGAAATAAGTGCAACTCGAGAAGCTCTGACTTACACATCTTTATTTTCTAGTTATACAATGTTGGTTTAATGTTTGTAAATTGGCTCTAAGCTTCCCTTATGGTCTTGATTTTCCTAGATCTCTTCAATTCGATTTTCAGTACTGAACTGTGGTCTGTGTTGGATATTTTATCTCTTTCTCTCTCTCTTTCCTGCCTGTGGGATTCAACTGTCTCTCCTGACTTCATTTACAACAGATGGTAATTTTTCTGCTTTGCCACTCTTGCATCAATGCAACACTTTTTTTGGGATTAAATAAAACTAACATTCATGGTTTTCTTAAAAAAGAGTGGAAATAGTGGCTTGATGAGAATCTTTGCAAGACTTTTCATCTAAAACATCTTTCTAGCAGAAATTGTTGTTCAATAATTTTGAAAGTCATATCATTCTTGCATGAGTAAGTAAAATACAAGTGTGCAATGGATTTCTTAAAATTGAGAAAAATAATTTAAAAAAAAATCTGAACAGATTTGGGGTACCTGGATGTTTCTCCTTTTTCAGGAAATCAGATAGCTTCCTTTTCACATCAACAGGAAGATCAAAGCATCCCCACCCTAATAAATTCTGAAATAAATAGGATGCTACAAGTAAATGTATCTAGCTGCCAAGATTTCTCTAACCTAACCCTTGTTCTTCCTTCTTAATGGTTAATGAGACTGGCAAAAATCCACCTGTCTTCATTGTAATCAGCTGCTAAGGGCTTGACAACATGTCAGTTCTGCCTCCTCTGTATTGTACTCTGAGTCTTCAGGGTGACAGCACCTCTCTGTCTCCAGAAAAGGCTCTCTTGTATATTTGCTCAGCTTCTATTTCTAAGAGTAGAGTAAATATAAGTTTAGAATCCTTTTTAATCCACTTGCTGATAATATACCATTAAGTAAGGTCACGATATTTCATGAATTTGTCTGAGCTCATCATTGTCTATTAAGGAGTAATTTAATGGGTTATTTCAAGAGCACCAACATGGCAGTGATTGTTCTGTTTATCCTGCAATTTGCTGTTAGGCAAACAAGTGCCTTAAAATATGTCTTTCTAAAAGTGAACTGGTTTTCAGATCATAGGCATCCACTGCTGTGCTGCCATGTTACCGTAATTGTATGTCTTTTGAATAGTATGTTCTCTTAATTGGTGTCATGTTCTGCCCCATTTGTCAAAAGTGTAGTCCTGTTATTTTTTATTTATTTTTCTGATCATATAAAATGTTGGACCTATTTATCAGTATGGGACAGAAAATAATTTTATGAACAAGCCAGCAAGCAAAGAAGCTCCAAGAGAATAAGACTGAAAATCCACTGAAATCAACTGGAATGTTTCCATTGACTGTTGTGAACTTTCATCAGGCCAAATTTAACTCTAATCTTCCAGTTTTGCAATATGTGTTATAATGGTTTATGTGCATGGGAAACAGATCCATATTTAATTGATCTGTTAATATCCTGGAATGGAAGAAACATACTTTTAGAAGGATTTATCACTTCTAACAAAGATAACAACAGCATTTTGGTATGACATTTCATTAAATTGGACCATAATTATGAAATCCAATACTCTTTAAGACTTAAAATATTTTTTTGTAAAGAAGGCCTTTACTTATCTGAAGTTCTAGAAATATTTTTCAACTATTTTTAGTATATGGCAATGAAAATTAAAGGCAGAGTGTGTACATGAGTGTGAGATTTGGGCAGAACAAAGTTTCCCCAGCAGCCTGTAATATGCACATTTCTTTTCCTTTAACTTAAATTGACAAAAAAGTCTAACTTATTTTTACAAGAAAATAACTTTCTATTGTTTCAGTCAGAATCAGACACAAACAAGAAAGTAGTCTCCTAAATATTCTGTGTCTCATTTTCAAATATTCTGAGTTGCAATATCTTAATTCTGCAGAATGAAAAATTGTCCTTTTTAAAAAAATCTACATGAAGTTCCATGTTTCCTCTCAAAACGTGCTTGTTTAAGCCAATAGCATACTTTGCCATGCAATTCTCTCTTCTTTTCAATATTCTATCCCCTTTATTTTCTTTCCAACCTTTTATATTTTCTTTTCCTGATGAATGGTAACACATAAAGCTTGCTGTTATAAAGGAAATTAAAAAAAAACCAAAATAAATATAATAAAAAGAAAAAAATACCGAAATAAGTTGATACACTTTTTAAATTGTTAATTACCTCTGTTAAGTATCTATGTGGGAAAATTTTAAAATATGATGTTTATTTCAGCTTTTCAAAATAAAACCCACTCGTAAAATTTTGTTCCCTAAGTGCAAACTTGTTCCAAATGAATTGAACTGCATGAGATTCTTGTGGCAAGGACAAATTATATCTGCAGATTTTCATACTCACTATAGCTCTCTGCTGATTCAATGTTTCTCCCATCTCTCTGTATGACACAACCAGGTGTGTGGCCTAACTGAAGTGATCTATGAATGCAGTGCTAATGTTTATCTTTGGAATTTCCCCCTTAAGAATACAGATTGTGTTGCCGCTTAGAATGAAAAGTTGATAAATTCACCTCAGGATGAAATTAAAGAGTAGCAAACTATGTCTAAACAACAGGAGAGTCGTTGTACAGGTTGGGCTTTTTAAAATTTAAATTCCTACTTCATTTTATTGCTAGGCTGTTTCATTTCCTTATAGTTTTATCATAGTAAAGGACTGGATAGTATACGCTTATGCCAAATCAGAAAACCATTCAATTAGGTGCCAGGTTTTGTTCATAAAAATAAAAACAACAAGGGAGTCCATTTAAAAAAAAAGTCAAAAGAAGGAACTACAGAAACCATTTTCTTCCTGCATTTCTTGCAGGTCCAACATCTACCATTAGGTAGATAAAGAGTAGCTGATGTTGGGTGGCAATAATCTAAGTCTTGTAGGTCATGGGGTAGAAGATTAAGTTATTACTGTTTTCCAACCCCTATATTTTCCTGCTATCCTCAAGTGCAGACAAAGCATCCAGTTCACTATTATACCTGCCACTGAATGATATATTTGCATTATTTATTTGTTTATTATTATATATAGTTTGTCAGTGAGTCAGCCAGATATTCAGACTGGATTTGACATTTTTGTCTACTTATTGAATCTTTTCCAAAGATCTGAAATAGGCAGATGTTGTTCTTTAATGATGGTAAAGGTATAGTCACAAGATGTAAGCTGTTCCAAGTAAAGCTGCCTTTTGCAATTGATGGTAATTTTATCAATGCCAATGGTGTTCAAGTGGTGCATCAGCTGTTTTGGGATTTAAACTAAGGTGCCTATTATTATTGGCACTACCCTTGTTTCCTTTTGACACAGTTGTTCTATTTCTGTTTTCACGTCTTTGTATTTTGTTACCTTCTCTACTACTTTCTCTTCTATTCTGCTGTTTCCAGGTACTGCCATGTCCGCTATTCAGAATTTTTTGTCTTTCTTAATTTCTTGCGGAACTTCCAATGCACAATTGTTGCTACTTGGTCATACCTTGCTTGTGCAATCTTCTTGCAGCAGCTTACTAGGTGATCCACTGTTTCTTCAGCTTCTTCATAAGGGGGTCTTTGCTGTCTGTTGCTGTCTTCTCAGTTTTGGCTTTGTAAGCATTTTTTCTTAAGACTTGGTCTTGTACAGCCAGAATTAGTCCCTCTGCTATTTTTTTTCAATTTTTCTGCTCTTATCCATTGCTTGGTCTTATTATTATCTGCTTTGCCTTATTTTTTTAATGTAATGGCCGTATAACACTTTGCCTTACCATGTCTCTTTTTTATTATTCATTTGGTCTTTCTTGTATGCCATTTTCATCTCTCCAGTCCTCAGTATGCCTTCTTGGTATACTACTTTTAGTGCACCTTCTTGACAGTCTTTCAGATATTCCACAACATCCTTTTTTCTTCTTCAAGAATGTACTTGCAACATTTCATACCCACCTATTTTCCTTTGTAAATAGAGTCTACCAATATCACTTTGCGGATGAAGGTTATGACTCATTATCATTATTTTTCTGGTCTTCCTATTCATGGTCTTTTGTTTTTGATTGCTGTATTATATACTATTCCAGCTGTATATCTAATATACAGCTGTATATCTAATTCCAGCTGTATATCTAATATATTTTGATTGCTGTATTATATACTATTCCAGCTGTATATCTATATGCTGTATTATATACTATTCCAGCTGTATATCTAATTATTACAATTACCTTGGTCTTAATTGATGATCCTCCACTGTGTTTGGACTTTAAGATCTTATTATTATTATTAGATAAGTCAGAAATTTGGTTTGTAGAGATAATCATACTTTACGTACCACAGCTAACTTCAAAACTAAAATACTGAAATGGTTATTTTGGTTCAGATTGAAATCACCTTCTTATTACAAAGATAACAGCCATAATTATTCAGGATATAGTTTATACAAAATAAAATAATTGAAGATTAAAATAAGATAATAATTGAAGCCATCCAAACTACCCACATTTTGTAAAATGGATGGCTACTTATATAGCCAAAGCAAGAACTGGAACATTGATAAGCATTGCTATGTGATAACAAATAAAATAAAAGATTGGAAACAATTAGATGAGAAAGTGACAATAGCATGACAATTGGAGGAAAATAAGCACATGAGTTGGAACTGTTATAAAAAAAAGTTGCAAAAATCCTCAGTCAACCAGGAGATAAATATTTGGAGGTTTCTAAATCTTGGCATCTGGACATTAATTTTTGATGTTTTTGGAAGCTTTTGGCCTTATCTCAAGGCCTTTCTCAACCATGTTGTATCTGAAGGAAAAAAGTCAGCGTTTTCAGCATTTTCCACCAATGTGCATTGTTCGCCAAAGCAGAAGTGGTGATTCTGCCCCTTTACTTCATGGTGACTGTGACTCTGACCATTCTCCTCCCCCTTCCACTCTTCACCATGAAAGCCTCTGGACTGAGGTTGAATGCAATGGAAGAGGTTGGGAAATAAGTCAGTTTTACATCTACTGACTTTTATCCTTCTCCAGATACAACATGGTTAAGAAAGGATGTGAGATAAGACTAAAAGCTTCCAATAACATCAAAAATTAATGTCCAGATGCCAAGATTTAGAAACCTCCAAATATTTATTTCCTGGATGCCTGAGGATTTTTACAGCACTTTTCTATTTTTGGTCATGCTTTATTTCAGTGTAATCATCTAACCACATCATATTACGTCCTTAATCTTGCACATGAAAAATCCAGCAACTGTCGAGGAGGCAGCCTATATCATTTTAGAATAAAGCATCTTTATTTGGACTATTTAAGAAAAGAACAGGAGAATCAATGAGTCTCTGAGTATGAAAATTAAAAGAAAAAAAGAAAAAAAATTGTTGTCAGTTAGAAGGAAAGAGAATATTTCTCTGAAGTAACTCCCAAAGTTTAAACGGCACGTAGACTCTGACACTGAATCATGTTGTTTGAAGACAGTAATGGGAGATTCTGTACCTGGGACAACATGCAAGTGTCTCTGAGTGATTTATTAGCTGTCAGCCACCCTCTGAAAAGCTGCCTGTCAACACAACATGTGACTTCTTTCAGATAGGAAGCTTATTCAAGCAGGTCTATTGAAGGTATGACACTGAACAAAAGGAGAGGAATAAAAGGATTTTCCTCCCTCCCTTTTCATTAAGGTTCAGAAATATTTTTCTAGAAATGATTGCCAAAGGAATAGCTCCAAAAGATCACAAATAGTTTATGACACAGAGGCAGTGGCAAGTCTAACAAATCAATGGAGATATTCTATCTACCAGTTTTCTTGCCTCTTTACTTACCCACAATTGTACCTGCAATTCTTAATAGCAAAGATAAAGGTTTTCATGAAACTAAATTGAATGTGTTTCTTCTTCAAGTCAGATTCAAAACTTTTTTATCCTCAGGCCACACATGCAGATTTAGAAAGAGAAGCTGCATACAAGCTACCATATACTGTAGATCACAGATAAAAGTAAGACCCCCTCAAACTATATTTGACTGGAGAAAGATTTGGTCATGGCACCCATACTTTCCCTTTCCATTATTATTCTATTTTAATTTTTTAAAAAGCAGAAGGAAAAAAAGTAATAAATAGAGGGATGTAAGTGTATTACATTACATTTCATTACATTTTTCATTACATTTCAATAGATTTGCTGGTTTACTTTTTCTACAATAGATTTGCCTCATATTTTAATTAATGGTAAATTATGCTGGGATCTGTAGTTCAGCAATAGCTGAGGTACACAAATTCTATATAGCTAACTGAATAGATAAGTTGAATAACTCACTTAAAATTAGCTTTGATCTTGAAAAAACATAGCTAATAATTCTTTAACAGCTGGTACGATGCATAATTAGCCAGTGCGATTCATGATGTGAAGATCTGGGTTGAAATGCTTGGAGAAAAAAAATCAGCTTTGTAATGTGAGCTACCACTATCTTTTAGTGCAGTTTATTTCCCCAACTTGCTTTTAACATTAAACATTAGCACTGTAGAAGACAAGTGGAATACAAAGATGAGTGATACAGAATATGATAGTATCAGCAATCTGTTACAATTTCATCTTTTACAGTGTAATTAAAATAGTTCAATCAATAGCAATGTTTAGTGAAATCTCACAACAAATGTATATGTATCTATGTGATAAATCCTACATTAGGGGGTGTGCAATGAATTCTACATTAGCCAACTTGGATCAAGAATAATCTGTCTATATTTTATTTTATGCAAAATACATGCTTAATTTTCTGTAAATTTAAAATTATGCAAAATAGCACAACTTGTGGAAAACAGACTATTTAAGGCTTTTAAAGTTTAAAAGTGCTGTTGAACTCAAAACATTTACTTATTCACTTGCTGTGCAAATGTGTTACTCAACCTATTGCAACATCAGAGTAATGTCCAAAAGCTAATGTAATAGACATCATTACAAAGTCTTCTTTTTCAAGGCACAAATCTGACAGCACTCAAAGCAATGAATGAAACTAGAGCACAAACTAAAATCTAGGGAAATACTGATCATTTCAAATCTTATCCATTTCAATATTTTAAACATTTATTGTTCCATTAAGTAAATTTGTTATGAGTTTTTGCTTTTAATTTTAAAAACTAGAGGTTATTATTTGCAAATGTCGCTAAAACATGACATTTTTCTTTTCTAGAAATTTTATTTATTGTTAATCTTTTTCTAAGTTATACAGTTTTGTAGGAGGCTTTCTAGAAGCTATGCTTTTTTTAAAAAAAAGGATAAATTATATTTAAAATAAGATTTTTTTAAAATGGGGTGATACTTAACAAATAGCTTTATATATAATGTTCCTGAATATGCAATGTTATGGACATACTTTTTATAAATAAGTGTTTTTCTGTGTGGAATTTGAATGGGGAATAATAATAGGTTCTAAATTATTGCTGACCTCCCATTTAATCTCATAAGGTAGTACAGTAGCTCATACAAATTCAGTTCTATTGCAGATTTCTTTTCATTTCTTACTAAAATTATGATAGGCACAACATCATCAAAAGCTCTGAACACATTGCCTTAAACATTTAATATGACAGCATACTGCAGTCATTGCGTTTAAATGGCATGTAAGAATAAAACAGTATGAGCTTAGTGTCAGAAATGTATTAAAACCATTTCAGTGCCAGACATAATATAGGCTGAATTATATCTGTCACTGCATTATTGCTAACATTTCGTACCTACTGAAGCTGCTTAAAATCAGCCATCAAGCAGACAACATTACATCAAGTCTAGAAAGTCACTATGAAGTGAATGGCAAGTCACAACAACACTGCTAAAGCAATTCAATGCATGCAGCTTTCAGAAAACATAATGTTTGATTGGTCAGAAGTATGGAATCCACAATTTGTCTAAACTGGTAAGTTGTTTTGCAGATGGGCCTGCCTAAAGCAACCCCCTCCCCAATTCCAACTGTCCTTGTCTTCTGTCCCATAAAAAAGGAAACACAGTAAAGGCAACTAGTAAACAATATTAAGTGGAAATTAATGATAATTTAGATGGATGTCAGTCCAGGTACTTTCAATGGAACTTAATTTTAGGATATTCTCTGGAAGTAGGTTCAGAATGTTTACCAGATTTCGGAAGCAAGCTTCCTAAAGAAATCTGCCATGTCCTTCTATGGAAGTGGATTTAGGAAACCCACAAAAATGGATTCCACTGTGTTCATGATAGAATTCAGTGGAAGCATGGCTTGTTCTATAAAAATCTGATTTTTAGAAAAGATTGCTGGATAGCATCACCTATAGATATATGGAATGTAGCCTTTAAATATTATAGTACCAACTTCAGATGGCAGAAAACAATCTTATTTGGTTCCTATAATTCTCTTCTTCACTGTGCCATAATAATTTCTGCTTTATTTAGGAGATGTGCCTTCATTATGAAATAGAGTCAGTGAAGAAAGAAATGGAAAATATATTACTGTCATATATATCCTAATTTAAATCTTGGAAGGAGATGAATTATAATTAGTTCACTTATTATTTTGTAGCAGTCTCTCAGATCATAGTTCCTACCAAATGAAACATTTTCCTTTCATCCAGAATGATTCATAAGCTTCCCATTCCAAATATGTAAAAGGCAGTGATGGAGTAGCTTATATATAAATGGATCAGGTCCTTGGTCA
>JANHZU010001825.1:131418-145451 GCA_032468055.1 Acrochordus granulatus
GTACTCTGTCTGCCAGATTTAATCCCTTAAATCTATTCCTCACCTCCACTGTATATTCATAAGGGATACCACTGAGGCGATAAAAACAATAAGTCTGTCATTCTTCCTATGGAACAGTGTTAGTTAGCTTATTTTCTCTTCCAGGAAATAGATAAGCCATGTTTTGTCCCCATGTTTTCAATATATATACTTGAAGGTACTGACCTTATTAATTAGTTCAAAAGGCTCCTAGATAGCAATGTTCAGTAATAAGAGAGCGGATGCTTTCACACTTTCAGATAAAAACAGGAATAAGCAGAAGGTAGATTTGAATACACTTTTAGATCAATGAGTGGTCTACAATAGATAGATAAAAATTTCCATTGCCAGTAGTAGCTACAAAAAGATTTCCCTTGTTTGATCCTAAATTATGTTACTGAAATGAATAAAATTTGAGGCAGTTAGAATATGTTTACGCCTGAAAAATCTGCAAGATCTTTCCATTTGATCTTCAAGATCTTTACAGAGAATAAAGATGGGATATAAATAAATAGTAAAATTGCACATTTTATATCTATTCCTGAATAAGCTAATACTTTGGAGCGTTCCATTGTCCATGGACGTTTCTCACAAAGAACTCATGTAGATCTCCATGTCTTCCCTTTCTTTTCCATTGGCCAAATTTTATAGATAAAGCAAAGGAGCAGAAGCATGTGTCAAATCCACTGAAAAACGTAAAAGCTGGTTTTTAGTGACATTATAGGTGAAAAACAAGAAGATAATTCAGTTCACTGTATGAATGAATCGTTCTCAATAATCACCTATAAGAGACTGTTCTGCTGTGGCTCCTGCCCTGTGGAACATCATGCCCCCAGAGGTGAGGTCTGCTCCCACCCTTACAGCCTTCCAGAGGAGCTTTAAGACTTGGCTCTCCCAGCTGGCTTGGGGCTACAGTGGGGGCACATCATCTTGGAGGTGGTTGGTGGCTTAGTATTTACCTCCTTCCCTTATCTATATCTTTTAGCTTGTCTCCTCTTGGTCTGGTTGGTTTTTTTTAAGGATTTTAAATTGTTTTTATAATTTGTTTTTATTGTAAGCTGCTGAGAGTCATTTTGAATTTGGCGGTATATAAATTTAAAAAATAAATAATACTGATAATTCTGGGGAGAGTAAACAACAATTGAAGAGAATATCCTCCTTTATTTATGACAATACATTGATAAAAATAACAGAATGATGTCCTGAGTGTAGACTTTTTTTTTCAGAATCTTTTAGACTTACTATAAATACTCTAGCACTGAAAGGTAAACTATACAATGGAAAAGTTATTACTAGAAAATATTTTCCTCTCACTTTCTATCTCTGAAATCTAATTCATAGTTTCATTATTGCTTCTGGCAGTGAATCATGTATTCTTCTTAGTGGACTGCCAGATAATCACTGTCATTTTGCTTAATTCAGTCAAAATGTTACTGGAGTCATGTTTTATCATGAAGTACAGTTGTAGATCAAGTAGTCATGCACCTACTTTATGTAGAATATGATGATTAATGGACAGATTGATTATGAACCAAATTATTGTTGACTCTTAGTGACCACATAGATCGATTTCCTCTGTGCTTATCTGTCCCTAACCTGGTCTTTCAGGTTTTCTAATGGTGTTCCTAACACCACTGTAAATGACCCAGCTTGTTGCTCGTCATCCTCTTCCATTTTCTTCCACCTTTCACAAGCATAGAGACTTTTCCAGAGAATTAGGTTTTTGCATAATGTGTCCAAAGATGGATAATTAGAGCCTGATGTTAGTTGAATTGCTGAGATTAAAATAAAAACATAAAATAATATGTAAAAAATTTCTCATCTATTTCATAGGCAGTTATTCTCTCACATTCCATATATTTCAATTAATCTCTGTCAGTACTGGCTACTTTCAGATGTCATGGCTGACGCAGTCACTTTGTAACCTGGGAAAAATACTTATCCTATATTAGCAGCTTACAACTACAAAACTTTAAAACAGTTCAACAATCTGACCTAAAATATCCAAACAAAAGATGCAGTCATCTTAACCCCATAAATTAGCTGCAGTGGTGTACGCTGTCTATCTATCAGTTAATTATAATTCCTTCTTTAAAAGTTCTACGCAAGAATTAAAGGGTTTTTTTTTAAAAAAAAAATATATGTGCACTGAGATTTTTTTTATTTCCTTGAAAGAAAAATGTGATCAGACTAAGATGGAAGAGAGTACTTTCCCCATCTTGTAAACAATTAGCCTTACTATTCCAGCTGAATTTTAGATTACTTGATTATAGAAATTAATTTAGTTCAGCATAGTTTAGTTTAGCATAAAACCCTTTTCACTTTGGGAAAGGTAACACTGACACATCGCAAATGCAGGAAACCTCAACTCTCAAAGCATCATTACTTGTTAGTGTGGGAAAAGGCACTGAAAAATATTTAATGGGAAAAGACTTATTTCTTAAATCACATGAAAGTAATGTGTAATTCTGAATTGCATTAAGAGTAATGAAACAAACAGGCACAGAAATGATGTAAATAGATGCTTTTCCCCAAGTCACTTTGGACTGAAGATTACTAAAGCTCCTTCACTGTCCTCAGATTTAAATCAGGGAAGATTATCAGTATAGTCCAACTCAGACCCAAACTCTTTATAACCCTTCTTTGCTTCCACTCCAGTCAGTTTTCCCATACCCTGCTGATGTGCTCTTGCATTGATCCCTTTTCACATGTACTTGTTAAATTACTGCCTGGGTTTTTGGTTTTGCCCATGGCATGTTTCAGAAATGTGTAGTAAATTGTATGATCCTTTATCCGAAAGAAAGAAATCTATTCTACCTATAGAGAATGCTTTGGGAAGCTGTTCTTAGGGGATTTCTGGCTCCATTACAACCTATGTAAAGCTGAAAGACTACAAAGTAAGACTTCGTGTACCTTTAAAAGTTAACAGAAAATTATAACTTGCAGAAAGTTTTTACTGCTTCCATGGCTCAGAAATGACGGTATTTGCCTTCCACTATATGTTACTCTTTGGAGTATAAGTAAAAAATTATAAGTGCACTCTTATCTTAAACTGAAGAGGGTTAAATGTATCATAAAGATGAAACATCTCAGAGGATGCATAACCAACAATAATGTTAAGGGTAAAAGGCTTATAGAGAAAAAATGTCATGCAGCAGATTGCTTACAATACAACATTGGGAACTCAAATCTCAGTGCCTGGGAGCTGATTCAGCACTTGATGTGACAAGATAGGATTGCCCATATATTTTCCCCTCTCTCAGCTCCCATAATATCAGGGGTGAGCTGTAGGGCAGTTGGTTGATGGCAACTGTGAACTGAAAAGGATGGCGTGCCACCTTATTTCGGAATGGGCTTTGATAAGTATCTAAGTTCAGCTAAATATAATGAAATACTCTCCCCTGGAGCTTATTACAGAGAAAATGACACTATTCAGTGTTAGATTTTTTGGGGGATAAACAATCTTGTAAAGCAATCAGAATATTCTCATCAGTTGTATTAGCAACTTCTACCAAAACTACAAGGTCAGGGCTCAAAGAGATCTGCCTTAGCAATTTTAGCTTGCATTAAATGAAGCATGAATGCCTTACTTGCTCAACATATAGTGTTAAATTCTTCAGCATAAAGTGTTGCCCCAGTGTGCAAAATTGACTTGAGATTGCTCTTTTAGGAAATTATAAACATCACTAAATCATCTTCAGTAGGTCTATGTTTTTCTACTCCACAAAAGATCCCTCTAGATCATCCATAACAATAAAATGCATCATGAAGGGAGACCATGAAGGATATGCATAAATAACACATAATTGAATAATATAGGAAACAGGTGGAGAAACAAAACTAACAAAAATGAAATTCTAAGACCTGACAGAGACTGAACATAAACTCAAATACTTCCTGCTAAGGCAAGCTAGGAAAGTAAATTCATGAAAGAAGAGTAAATATATGTGAGTAAATATGACAGTAACAATACCAGCTCTCTTCCTTCTAAAAACATATTGAAATTAGATGAGAATTTTACAGGAAAAGGCTCTAGTTCTGAGGAGAAAAACTAAGAGATTAGATAATAGAAACTTTGCCACAAAAAACTTCACAGTTTTGACTAAAGTAGCAAACCTAGAACACATACTTCCTTACTATTGGTCTTCATTCACAGTTAAAGTACAAGACGAATTTTCTCATTTTATTTTGGAACTGGTAAATCAACCTCTGGCCCTGTGGTGACCAAAAATATTATAAAAAGATATTGAGGAAAATTATGTTTCCATCTTAATAAAATAATAATCAATATGTTCAACAGTCTATCCACCCTAATATTCCTATAAACATTCAGTTAAGAGCTAATCTTTAAGATCAGTTAGACCATCCCAGCACTCAAGTTCCTCTTCATCATTCTGAATAGGGTGGATCTGTTCTTTATCCAGTGCCTCCATTTCCTGCCAGTACATCTAAAACTGTCACAGTGGAAGTTCATAGCTGTTCTACACCATCCAGTCACCCTTAGACTACACTGAAATAGCAGTAGAAGTGTCTCAGCATATCTAGCAGACAACATTTGCTTTGAATGTTGAAGGTTTCTTTGATGTGAGAAAACAGAATGTGAGCTGTTTATTAAAAAGGAATGAAGGCAAAATCTTCATGCTAAATCTCTGAAACAGCTTGAAACAGAATGACATGATTTTCTGTGACATTGTGACTTTCACATTTCACACATATCACTGTTTACACTTTTGTTTCTTCAAAAGGTGTGTTCTGCTTGTCATGTGCTGTCATTTTTGACAAATGGTCCATCTGAGAAAGCACATAAAACATGTTGTTCAAACAGAAACATAGAAAAAAAATCATGCACACAGATAAACATCAGATGTCTACATTTCCCCCTTAAACATCCATTGATCTTTGTTATTCATAAAATCAACAATGTACATTACTGAATATGCTAATATTGTATGACTCAGTCTTGCAATCACTTCATTGTACATATCCACCATGGGATCTTTAAACAATGGTCAAAAGAGGATCTTTGTAAATAATGGATTTACTTTTTGTTGAAATTCACAATGGCAGGTTCATATATAACTAAGGATGATCCTGTCATTATAAATATATAATATACTTCCTCAGTCTTGGGTCCTCTACTAGAGGCCTGGGTGTGTAAGGGTTCTGTTCAGTATATCTTATTCTTAGCATTATACTGTTTTGGACAGAGAGCAATGATGTTGTTCCTGGAACCTGTTTGACCCCTCTCCCAACTTAGGAGTCACAGCCCTAAGTGTTCCTATCACCACTGGGATCACTTTGGCCTTTACTTTTCACATTTTCTACAATTCCTCTTTCAGGCTCTGGTACATCTCCAGCTTCTCATTCTTATTTTTCCTGATGTTTCTGTCACTTGGCACCATTGCTGTTTGATAGTCCTTGTCTACTATTATGATGTCTGGTTGATTGGCTAGCACCTGCCTGTCTGTCTGGATCTGGAAGTCCCTCATGATGTTAGCTTTCTTATTTTCCACAATGTTTTGTGGGATCTTGCTCATATTCTGTGCAGATGTTCTAGTATACAGTGCCACTATTAGATTGTCTTATTCAATGTTTTCTATTCCTGCCTGCATCTTAGTGTCTGCCACTATATTTTGGACTGTCTCTGAAGTCCCTATAAATACTGGAGTCTGCACCTTGAATCCTTTGTAGTGTGGTACAAATCCCTGCTTCTATGGATCTGGTGTGCAGTGCTTGTTCTTGTGCTGCTATGATCAGTGCCTCAGTCTGTTTTTTAATCTAGATCTTTCCAACCACAAGTAGGATTTCCCAATGTCTGTGTCCTCTGTTATCTGTTGATGATACATCTCATACAAAGTTGTCTTTCCATGGCACTTCCTCTGCTTGATCTTTCTCTCATGTCTACTGCTGCTTCAGGAATTCTGTCAGCAACTCATCTTTGGGTGGCATCTTACTAATGTACTCTTAGATGCTCTTGATGCAAATGTCCTCTTTCTGGCTGGTGTACACTGCCTGGGTGTTTAATTTGGAATGGAAACCTCTGTTTATTGTGAGGAGATTCCAGGTCTTCATATCAGCAGTTCCATGTCCTTCTTTAGCTACTATACTCCCTATACTGGCCGGGCATCTGGTGAATATCAGGCATACTTGTTGATGACATAGATCTTGTTCTTCTGATCCTTTGGTGGTACTTGGATGTTGCTTTCTTCCTTGCCTCCTTATTGTCATTCTCATGTGACCGTGGAATACCAAGCTATTTGTTAACTGTCTCCTATGTGACCCACTGGTAATTCTACCTCATCAGTCTTAAATACTTTCCCTTTCTTGACTATTGATGGTGGTTCCATTAATGTATTAATATCCAGTCCTGATGAATATCTGGCTGATAGTTACATGAAGATTGAGTTGATCTTTCTCTCTCTCCTTATAAATGGGAACCAGGGTTTGTTTTTAGTGCTACGTGTACATAATTAACAGGTTGTAACATATCCCTTAATTATGTGTTCTCTAGAATAAAAATAAGGAAGTTTTGAAAATATGAAAAAAGAAATATTCAAAACAGTTGCATCATTGGTCCATTGCTATTTCATATTGTGTTACCTATTTCTCAAATCACAACCCTTTGCCAGTGATATAATACTTGGAAAATCTTTGTTTTTCAGATCTTCTCAATGTGTTTGACTTGGCAAATTACAAATTGTAAAAAAAACCTGTTTACATAGAACTAATCATCACTGTGTGAGAAATTATAGCATGTTATTAATATAATGTATTCATGAAAGTGTTACTACAGTTACAGCATAGTTAGATATTTTGGATCCCAAACAGAATGAGACAAAGAAAGAGAAAAAAAAATTTTTCCAAATGCATTTGGATAGTGGCTATGTCATGCTACCATAAAAATGATAGAAAAAGAGAAATAGAAGGAGGAAGGTGTGTTAAATATGTTTGCTGCCTTAAGTTGTTTATAAAAATAATAAAGGAGGGAAATAAATAAATAAAAAATTTCCCACTGTGTTCTCTATGAAATAAAGAGCTCATTTTTAGTATGATCTTGACCTAGGCAAACATCCACTCATTTCTTGTTAAGTTTCTCTTTCATTGTGTGTTGAAGGACACATGCCTTTGAATCAAGTCCCTGCAGTTTACCTGATAATATTTTCAAAAGTACCATTTTCTGAACCTGGTTCTGTAGTTCTCCCTGCCCTTTGGAACACTCTTCCCACAGAGATCTGGCAGGCCCCCACTCTACATGTAATATGAAAGGTCTTGAAGAGATGGCTTCTCCCACATAGATTGGGTCAGGATGAAGCTGAAGTCCAATAACGTGGTGTGTGTATGTATAGGTATGCTGCCCCAGAGTGCCACAGATCTTTATATTGATGGTTCTTGATTTTTTTTTACTCTTTTGTGTGCCACCCAGGATTGTTGTTACAATATGGACAGCTGGATAAGTCTTTTAAAAAAGATAAATAGAAGTGGCTTCCAATTGCCTTCTTCCTAAGGCTAAGATAATTAGCCCTAACTTACATCATACTGGCTCTTTTCTTGTTAAATACCTACAAGTACTCTCTGACAGTCAAATAAAGTTTGGATATTCACCTAGTAAAAGTAATATTATTTTACAGAAAGACAGACTTGAATGAGATAACAGGCAATGATACATAGAGGCTTTAAAGAAAGGCTTTAAAGAAAACTCTATGAGCCACATTCAAGCTCTAACTCGAGAAGCAAGTGACAGACGGGCTCAGCAGGAATAATTCTCTGAGATATTTACAGAGATTGAATATATCACAGTCATCTATCCATGAAGTATATTAGGTCTAATATTTCTAACCTGGCCTACAGAGGTAACCTGCATAGGTCTCTCAAAATGTTCATGGTTTCAGTCTACAGATTTTTTGCTAAAAGAAAGAAATACAGATATGAGAAGAGATTTAATATTTTTTTTCTTCTGTTCAATCATGTTCACTCCTCACTAGGACAAGATTTTTCAGAAGATATTTGTCTCCTTCCTAAGGCTGAGAGAAAGTGACTAGCTCTAGGTGATCCAGCTGACTTCATACCCAAGGCAGGACTAGAACTCATGGTCTTTTGGTTTCTATCCTGATGCCTTAAAGACTACACAAAATTGGCTGTTGATAACCTAAAGATCCTTAAGCAAATAGGTAAGAAGTAGAATCATGCTGGATTGCGTAATCATGTCTAGAAAGATCACTTATAATAAAGTTAGAAACTTTGTAAACTATGGTCAAAAAAGAATGCTTAGAATGATGTCATGCCTCCCTCTGGTCTTTCCACCCAGGCTGGCAGAGGAGGTATGCTGGTGGAGTCCAGGAGAAGAACCTTTTCTGCTAATCCTTTGGAACACCATTCCACTGAGGTGAGATCTGCTTCCATCCTTTTAGCCTTCAGAAAGGACCTGAAAATCTCGCTCTACCAGTTAGCTTGGGCTCCTTTGAGAATTTTTCATCATGTAGGTGGTTGTTGTATTAGTCAATCCCATCTTCCCCCATGCATTCCTTGCTCCCCTCCTTTCATTTTATTATTTTTATTTTAATGTTATTATTTTGTTTTATTGTTTTTATTTATGTCTATTGTAAGCCACACAGAGTTGTTTGTGAGATTGGCAGCAAATAAATATGATAAATGAAAAACCCTCTTCAGTCAGAACTTAATCTAAATATTCTTTTAACTTTTATGACTGTCTCATCTATGGTTTTAAGGAAATGCCACCAATCTTATGAAAAGTCATTGTTTAGAATGTATGGTCTAATATTTCATTAACCTACTGTGTTAAGCTGTTTCATATAGCATTTTGCTTCCAATAGCCTAATCCCTAAGTATGAAACATCAATTTATGTTAGGTCAATATAGCTTAATTTTATTCATTTACAACAGTTCTTGTACATCTATTTTTCTTGAGCCTTTGAACCTCAACCCATTCTGTATAAATTGTAAGATAAACTGTAAAATAATTGCAGATTAACTCTGGACAATATAGGGGCAATCTCCAATTTGTTGCTACTATATGCACTTTTATTTTCGTTATAAACAATGCTATATTGCCTTCTTTTTCACATAGTTTTTTTTTTTTATTTGGGTTAGAAAGAATCCCAATATTCTAGCAATCTTAGGCTATATGGGGATAGGGGAGAAGTTAATTAAAATGAAAAGGCAAATACAACAGTGAAGACAGGTTTTAAATGCTATAAAAAAACATGGAGAAACTGCAATTTTCCAGATTTTGCTGTACTACAACTTCTAGCATCATTCAACATTAGCCATGCTGGCTAGTGTGCTAGTTTCATTATAACTTCATATTAATCAGAGAGTTAAAGATTCTCAATCCATTTTGCAAAGCAGATTTCTGATGAGTCTAAAGTTTGTTCTTTTGGCAATCATGAAAAAAAGATTTCAGTGCCTACCTGTTGATAACTTGTTGATTGGTTATCAGAATTTTATCAACATTAATACAAGTATTCCTCCAATTTACAGAAGCTGAAAGGAAGGCCTCCTTAGTATACTCTATGTGTGAACATATTTCATTGACCAAGCTTACTGTAATCTATTGCTGCTTTTCTTTTATGGTTGTTGGCCAAACAAAAAGCCACTGAAAAAGCAGAAGATGGCAGCTGCTGCTTTTGATCTCTGTGTCAGCATTGTTGAAGCCAGAAGAAGTACGGTAAAGTAACTAAGTATGTCAGGAGGGAGAAGGAGGAGATCCAGAGGACTTTAGATTGTTGCTCTCCAGTAAATGTGAAAATTTCAGCAGTAGCCAATTTTCCTAAGCCCATTTCTGCATTTGTCCTATAAAGGGGATTGTGTGAGTTCATACAAAATAATGCAAAATCACAAGGATGCAGATGGAATTGATCTACTAGGCCACTGGAATGGGTTGAATTCGGAATATGTTTTGCAGTTAAGAGAAAATAAAATAAGTATGGTAAAACTGAGTTTCTGTTGCAATGGTACAAGACTCCTCAGCATTATTTGAATTTTTCAGTTGATTAAAGAATGGAGAAGTGAGTCAATGCTTACAAGTGTTTTTCTAACTTGGACTGTTTAAAATGGTTAAGGAATTCTGGATGGGAATTTGCCAAGCCTGATAAACACTGATGTATACAGTCTTCATTCCTAATTATTTTTTTAAAATTCTCAAGCAATATTTGTGGACGGATGGTTAAAGGTCTCCTGTTTCAGAATCCTGTGCTTGACTTTAAAAGCTATTATGCAAATAATAGTACAATACAATGAGCAATGAACTCACACAAATTTATATGATTATTGTTTTTATAATAGTGTGCTTGAATAGTTCCATTTCCTCAGCTCTAGAAACCACATTGGTAATATGAATACTGGTTTTCAGAGCACTTGTGGAGAAAGACGAGTCAAATTATATTGTGTTCCATTCCACTATTAAGCAAGGAATTCCTTTTTAAAACATTAAGCTGAACATAAGTCAAAGCAAATCAAATAGAAGAAATAATTAATTCAACAGAAGATGTTTACATGTTAATTGCTCTATCCTTTGATACATTATCTTGTACTGCAATCAAAGCTGTATCAGAAAGCTGATTATATACAACCTCCTGAGAGATAAAAAGAAGTTTTTGAATGTTTGGAAGATGTTCTGGGACTTTTTTCTGGTGAAACTCAGCAAAGAAGTTTTTGTGGAAGGACTAGATGATTAAATTTTATATAATATGAAGAAATATTTTGTTGGGGTTAGCGTGAATTGTTAAGATGGATTGGAACAGAATTATTGTTTAGATATAGTATATCATATATAATATGATAGAAAGGAAAAGTTATGATGATTAAAAAATGAATAATAGTACATATGCTATTTTTAACTTATTTTTTATTATACCATAAGTATGTTGTATTAGTGAATTGCATATATTATATTAATTAGACTACAATTAAAGAGGGGATCTTTTTTTTAAAAAATTGCTTTGTGAAGAAATATCCAAACAGCATTAAGTTGGGAATGTTATATGTGAGGGATAAATTATCATTGTTATATATTCTTTTTGCATTGTATTATACTTTTTTTCTGTTTTATGTCCTTTTTTGTTCTGCATTTTGTAGTTTTTATGTATTTTTATTGTGGAAAACAATCAAAAAATTAAAAAAAATGATCATACACTATCAATTGCAAATAACAGTGGGAAAATATACCTGACTAATATAAATATTAGGAAGGAAAAGCTGACGTTTACAAAGGTTAAAAAAATTAAAGGATGGTCCCTCATTTAATCAATATAAATATTGATTTATAGAGCTCAGCTTTTTATTGATATAATTTATGAATTCCTTAATTTTAGATGGCTTACAGATAAAATGGAGACAAAAAGTTACACCAGAATAAAACATTATAACAACTACAAAACATCCATAATTAAAGATGGTTCCACAGTCAGCCTATCCTTAATGTCTGTGAAAACAACCAGGTCTTTAACAATTTCCTAAATATCATAAGGGTGGGAATTTTATACTGTTTAAAATGGTTAGGAAATTCTGGATGGGAGTTTGCTATCATTCCAGAGGGGCAGGTACTATAACAAAGTAACTAAGTTTCCTAGGTCCTAGAATATGACATTGTTCAATTGATGGGATCTGGAGCACATTCACTCTGTTTGATTATATAGACAGGCAAAAACAACTGAAGATAGGCAATCCCTCAAATAACCAGACCCTATGCCGTATATGACTTTAAAGATGATAATGAGAATCTTGAATTGCATCTGGAAACCAGTTGGCAGAACTCAAAACAGTAGTATCAAATGCATATAATGCAATGCTTTCCATGGTGCCACATTCTGGACCAACTATGGATGGTCCAAATTTTTTCAAGGGCAGCCCCACATAGACTGCATTACAGTAATCCAACTGTGAAGTTATTAGGATACACATGACTGTCTGAATGAATTCCCAGTCTAGGAAAGGGCAGAATTGGCACATTAAGTGTACTTGTGCAAAGTGCCTCTTGGCTGCAGTTGCTACCTGCTCTTCAGCAAGAGCTGAGAGTCCAAGATGACCCCTAGATTGCAAAGAAGTCTTGAATGTGGAAATGTAATCCCATTGAGTCAACAATGGAATATCCCTGGATCAGGGGTGCCTCAACAGACTCAGCCACTTAGCTTTATCATTATTGAACCTGATTCTATTCCTTTTCCAAACCTGCACAACCTCCAGTCACTGGGTTTGAGAGTGTTGTTCAGTTATCCTTAGATCAAGATATATAGATGGATATCATCGGTTTATGAGCAAAACTCAAATGAGCAAATAACACCACTCAGTAATTTCATTTAGATGTTAAACAGAAGGCGACACAGTGTTGAAACCTATCACCATCCCACAAGTGGGCACAATATCTCACTACCTGTCAATATGTATTGAAAAGGGTCATAGAGAAAAGAGGAGAATATTGTAAATCATCCTACCTCATCCATTGAAGATAGGCTAAAAGGTTACTATGGTTGATGAGTGCTGAGAGATCCAATAGCATTAAGATGGATGCACCATCCCCATCCTGGTTCTACCACAGATCATCAACAAGTGTGACCAATAACATCTTCATACTAAACCCTGCCAAAAACTCAACTGAAATGTGTCCTAAATTAAAATGAGAATTTAAGAATGTCAAAATAAATGGTACTAGAGATCTTGGCTCTTTTTTCAACATTAGCTCATCAAGTACATATAGAAGGACAAAAGAAATTGTGATTACTTTGATATGCTTGTAGCAATGACAATGAAGTTTTATTTTACATAGTTACACTAAGAATTAAATTATTACTTGATTGTGAAACCTTCTGTATTCTATAATCATTAAGTTTCAGTGTATCTTTTATAGACTTCCTGAATCTTTTTCAAGGGAGGAATGAGACATTTATACATACCGTTGTACAGGTCATAATAATGTTAGGTATTTGTGTTTTCAAAATATATCTCCAGGTTTAGAATTTTCTTCATGAACATGTTGATCACAATGATATTTAATGCTCATTACTTCTTTCTACAGGATTTAAAGGAAATTGGCTTTCTTAAATCTACTGGCAACCTTCAAGTCGTAGTTCCATCAGATCAACTTATAGCTTGATTTCCAACAAAAGAAAATAAGAAAAATATTGATTTATGTAATTGTTAAAAATATAAAAATATGGACCAAAAAGTTGAAATTAAATCCATTAAATATTCTATTCCAAACATATCTATCAATGGCCTGCTAAATTACTCTAACCGATGATTTGATTTGTGTTTTATTTATCCCATAAACATTTCTTTAATCTTTTTTTTAAAAAAATGGAACTTGATCTGAAATAGTCTTAGTATAAAAACTACAGTGTATAAAGCACTTTCTCTATATATCTGTATCAATACTAGTATTTTTTTAATTCTTTATTGTAAAGCAGTTTGTATGCAAAATAATCAGTAATTACCTAGGTATTTTTAATATTTTTCCATCCAAAGAGATCTAATTTGAGACTTTGGGTCCCAAATATCATATCTATGTAGAAATTTCTCCTGAAATAATTAACATCTGTCACATTCTCAAATGTACTCAATTGCATTTTTTTTTAAAAAAATTTTAAATTAATTGAAAGAGTTTATAAGGAATCTATGATTTTTTCAAAGCTAAGCACCAACATAATGCCATTTCCAAGAATGTCTCTGAGCCTTGCCTATATTTTATAGGCATTCTTGGGAAATGAAATACTGGGTTCAGCAAAGCATATGGTTTTGGAAGTGTAGTCAGCTGGCCAGGAAAATGACAAAGAAGAACTGGGGTTGTAGAAAATATTCTGGAAACTAAGGAGGAGGAACAACTACATCGGTTTTGCTGTTTTGGAAAAAGAGTGGTTAATGGCCAGGCCTGTTATAGCAATCCTATTTATAAGTGCCAGTAACTTGTTTTCTATTTTCAAATGTGACAAGAAAGAAAGAAAGAAAGAAAGAAAGAAAGAAAGAAAGAAAGAAAGAAAGAAAGAAAGAAAGAAAGAAAGAAA
>JANHZU010001826.1:66050-77509 GCA_032468055.1 Acrochordus granulatus
GCAGTCACCATCTGCAGTGATCTTGGAGCCTAAGAAGGTGAAATCTGCCACTGCTTCCATTTCTTCCCCTTCTATTATCACTTACCAAAACAGCATGAATAAATCATGATTCTAATTCTACACTTTACTATCTTCCTTTTCTACTGGCTGCATACTTTGGATGCACACTTGACTATTGAATACATAATCTCATTTATTTATGTATTTTATTTATTGTTGTCTTGCAAGCATATTGAAAGGTGCTTTATTGGAGTCAAATTCCTTGTGTGTCTAACCATGCATGTAACATAAAGTAACTGAATCTGTTCATCATGATAATTTACATAGTGACATGATTGTCCATCTTGAAAAACTCCAAGATCATTCTGACTGTCATAATTGCTTTTGCAGATCCCAAATATGAGTTACTGAGAAGGTTTGGCTTCTTTTGCTGGGATAAAGGACTATATGTGTACTGATTGCTGAACCATTGAGATTCAGTACTGTCGAAAGTATACATGATTTCACAATCCATATAGCAACAATTAACATTAGGATTACTAGCCAGATTAAGTGTTCCAATACAAATAATAGCAAGTTGATATTTAGTCTATTTATTAGACTAAAAGTTGGCCACATACAAGATATGTTTTTGTGGGGCCTGTTTTTCTAATCTAAAAATATTGCCCTTATTTATTTATAAACACATTTAGCTATGAAATATTGAAAAGAAAACAAAATCCACAATTGCTAGGGAAGCTTGAATTTTAATTAAATAAATACTGAATCTTTTTATTCATTCTCCCTCCACCTACTCATCCACCCACCATGCCATGCATTTTTGTCTAGAATTAATAACATCCTTATAATTAAAATGAAAGTTGAGCATTAAAAACATTTGTTTTCAGGGAATACGGTCAGACAACTGATGAATTTGTCTTTGTTTGTGGATTTCTTGACCCACTTAAATTTGTGAAAAACAATGAAATATTTCAAATGGGTGGATTCCTTTTTCCTCCCTCCTTCAGGCTATCCACCCGTCTGGCATTAACTTACTAGTTAATTGTGAAGACAGAATACCCATTTGTTCAGGGAGAAGCAGCCATTATGTAAGAATCAATGGCAAAGAAACTAAGGCGGCCTCAGGTAGATCAACTGACTGGAAAACTTTCTTCAAGAAAGATAGTAAATGAAAATGTTCCTCACTATTGATGCATTGAACAAAAAAGGATTTCCTAGATCTCTTCTATATGTAGGTGGGTCAACGAGTAAGCATAGTTCTCCCTTAAAAGAAGAAAGTGTTTGAACTGCTTAGTAAAGGCTACACTCTGTAGATGGACTTTAATGATGGTCTTTCACATGTGTATGCAAGAACTATTTTTGTGTTTGGTTATGTGAATTCATCTAATATGGGCTTGAGATATTGTGGAGGAATGTTTTCATAAATTTGCAACACCAAATTTTTTTATATTTGGAATATACAAACACATGAAGGACATCTATAAATACTTTTTGCTATGAAAAAGAATATCTTAAATACATGTATTTTACATACTGTATCTTTTCCCTAATCTTGTAGGATCACTACAAGTTGAACAGAGTTTCAGTAAGAACAATACAGGTACTGCTTGACTTACAACTGTTCACTTAATGACAGCCTCAGAAAGGGTGCCATATGGCCTGTAAAGGATTCAAACCATTACAAAATGTTGCACACTCCCCGGAAGTCATGCAATTGTGATCTGGCCGCTTGACAACCTGTTTGCACTAATGACTGATGCCAAACATCCCACAATCTTGTGATTGCCATTTACAGTTTTCTCTGCCGTCTTCCTCAAAAAGTCAATGGGGAAGTCAGCAGAGACGTTTGCAAGTTGCTAATTCTCTCTTGTCTTTGGGGGGCTAGCTTTCAACCAGTCATTAAGCAAAATAGTTGTTGGATTTTAGCTTGGATTTTAGCAATGCTTGGATTTGGCAAGGATTTTCACCTCTTGAGTGGAGACCTATGCCCCAGGCTTCCCAGGTATCTCCTCTCCCTGGAGACACCCTGTGCTCCTTATTTAGTACTTCTGTCCACTTAACAACAGGCAAAATTGCTTAACAATCCCAACTCGGAGTGATGAGATTGCAGTTGTTGAGAGAAGCAGTCACATAGGCATCTTGCTTAGTGACCACCTCATTCAATCATCAAGATTGCTGTCCCAATTGTGGGATAATAACCCAATCACAAGCCAAAGACCATCTGGTACAATGGCAGCAATAGATTAAAAAGAATGAATGAATCTTTAACATGTTGATATGTAATTTAAAAAAAGATTTCTGGTACTCTGAATTAATTAAGTGTACAGTTAAAAGATGGATGGTTCATCTTATCTATGAGGTACTTCTAAACAAAAAGTTATCCAAAGATTTGTGTTTATTAAGGGCCTAGAATCTGAGTGAGTAATAAGAAAAAGATTTCAATAATATGTAGACCATTAACGGTTACACTGAAATCTGCATTCCTTAGCAAACATTTACCTTCATATTATTATGTCATATCATGACTATTACCTTTTTGACAAGTCATATGAAATGTCTGATACAAGGTATAAATTAGAAAATACTTTGCATGGAATGATCTGCTAAAAAAGTGAATAGTGGAACAAATCATTCCAGAGTTATTATTTGAGGAAAATATGAACAGGCTCAAATTATTACATTTTGGACACATTACAAAAAAACATAGCTCCTTTGAGATGTCCACAGGGCTAAGAAATGTGGCAGGAAAGACAAATAAAAGACAACTAGCAACTAGATGGATGGATTTAATTTAGCAGCACTGGGCACGCTATCAGAAAACTTGGAGGCCAGGTTAGGGAGATATCATTTTAGAGAAGAACTAGCTATGTGATTGCTAAGAATTAGTATCAATTTGATGGTACACAATCAACAAAATAATTTTCTAATTGATTCAAGGATCCAATAGCCATCAAATGTTTAGCTTGATTATTTTATGCTAACCTTATGTAGAGGAAGGACTACAGAGATTGCCTTGGAGAAAATACATTTAACAAAACATGAGCTTTGTCCAGGAAAACAGAAAAGAGTGAGAAAAAAACCTAAAGATTACTCCCTCTCGACTCTCATTGGCATAAAAAGGAACAAATGAGAAGTACTACCAAACTTTAAAAATTCTGTTATTATATCCTGTATCAATAGAGTTCTAATATTTCTTGTAGGATCTATTTTCTACCTCAGAGGGCTTATACCTTATTAAAATGTTAATAAAATGAAAAATTTGTTTTCTGCTTCTGGGATGTACCTTAAACATAGCAGGCTCCTCAAACAAATTCTAGCTTAGTCTGGTATAAGGAAGGGATTCATTTATTCTTAATAAAAGAACATGTGAAGCAAAGAACTGTTGCAAATAGAATTCTAAATTAAGGTTCTATTTAGTACTTGGATCATCTAGTGCAAGAGTACAGAAATGAAATTAGCTCGACCCCAGATTTTCATCTTCTTCATCAAATAATTATTGGACCGAATAAGAAAAAGCCTGGATTTATCCATAGAGAAATAAATTGTCCAGAATTCTTTTCATTTTGTAAAATCATAATACTAAGACTTTTTAAACTTCAAAATACTATCTTCAGGAAATAAGTTTGAATCTAATGAGTATGGTGACAGGGCATCTATAACTGCCCATCTTTATGTTGTTCCATATAAGTTCCCAGAGACTTAAAACAATGTAGGAACTTTCAAAATTGGAAGATATCTATACCAAAATCAATCCTGTGCAGTTAGTGTAGAGGTCATACTTAATGGCCTTGAAGGACAGGAGGAAGAGCTACTACCAAGGCAACTATCAGACAAATGGGTTTTGAGCCATTCCAAGAAATTAGTTTGCATAAATGTCCCAGAGTAGCCCTTCCCATGTAGAGAAAGAGAGGGAGGGGGGCCTCTCTAGGGACTCAAACTTACAAATTTCTGTCACCATAGCTGTTCCCATAAAAGTAGTTTTAGACCTGTCCTTGGTTTCTTGGTCTGGTTTACCTTATAGGGCAGACAGTGTTTTGCGTGTGATTAATGTTAATTTAATATTTATCATCTCCTGCCAACCCAGCAGTTTGAAGGCATTGCTAAAAATGCAAGTAGATAAATAGGAAGGCAACAGTGTGTATGCGCCTTGGCATGTAGTCATGCCGGGCACATGACACAGAAGCATCTTCAGACAATGCTGGCTCCCTTGGCTATAAATTGGAGATGAGCACTGCCCCCTAGAGTTGGACACGACTGGACAGGGGAATCCTTTACCTTTTAATATTTATCATATTGTACTTAAGTTCCTGAAGTATGAATATATTTCCAGTACAGTATTTATAAAGTGAAGTAGTACTCTGGCCAATCATGAATACGAGAGAGATTTAATAATTAGCCTTAATAAATTCTACATTTCTATTTTAACAATTGTTTTCTTTTTTGTGGCATTTTCAAATAGACAGAATATGAGGTATTTTTAAATATGTATTAGCTGTACAGTAAATTAAAAAGCTCCCTGCAAATTAAAAAGCAGAGAAATAGTGCCCTCTTATGGGGACTAAATAACATTGTTTTTCACACAGTATTTGCCCATAGATATTTCTAAATTAAAACCATTATAGTAGTTTACAGAAGTAAACTAAGGTATTCATAAGTGAAAATGGTGCCCCAGCATCACCATCACTTAAGCTTCACATTTTTATATGATGAGCTTTGTGATTGTCACTGCAGTCGTAAAATCCGTGAATACAGATCCCACAAGCAGGGAGACCCAAATGTCCTGGAAAATTAAACCTATGTGATATTTGAAAATCCCTAGTTTATTCATTTGTATTTTAATTTTTCATCCCTTTTGTTTCTTTTCTCTGCCAATTATATGGGATTCTTTTGGAAATGTTTAATAAAATAAATTTTAAACGAACAAAACATTTTAAAGAAAAAATTGTATTATGAGCCCTTCATTGTGTCTCAAACATTGCCCTTCATGTGGAGATGGGATCTATTTCAGTAGAAGCACAGATATGAGTAAGTAGGGGCCTACCCCTTTGATTCTACTGGGTAAGTTTCACTCAAATTGGAAAATTGAGATTAAAGCTATACAGTTGTGGTCCGACCATAACAGCCTTGTAGTCTTTGAATTTCCTCACCGCTAAAGAGGCTGTCTGACAGCAGATAATGGGTATTGATTTATGGACAGACAATGCTAGGGCCACTTTTTGCTTGAGAAAGGAAACCCATGTAAAAGCTTTGCCAGGCTAAATATATTTATAATATTGATATTGCAAAATACCCCCCCGTTTTTCATCCTAGCAAATTTCAGTGGTCTGCCTTCAGCCTTTCTGGAAGCGTGATTTTGATGTATTTATTCCCTTGATTTAGCCCTGTTGTTCAGCAGCGTTTGAGTCAGTGGGTCAAGTGCTGTTATATTGCCAAATTTATTTTCTGTTAGATAGCTCCAATCCTAGATTTCCTGGTAAATTGAGATAAATTTTATATTTAAATTTTGCTTGAAAATTCTGTTGATGACATTATTTTTAAAATGGCAAATTGAGCTTTAAAGGCTGTGCTACTAGGAAACAAATAATGAAACCTAGCAGTTGTATTGAATGTTTATTCTATTGCATTTGTCCATAAAAGCTGTTACTGTTAGAAATATGTAGAAACATTTCCTTTTAACTAAATTAAACCAAACGTTACCTAATTAACTAAATGTTAGCAATATATTAATGGATATTGTAGTTACATTTTTGGGATAATTTTATGTTCTGCTCATGGATTGTAGTAAACCAGTTATCTATACATCAAAGGTAAAAGCACAGGAAGCAAAACAGAGTTAGCAGATAATTAGTGCAATAGTTAAGACATAAAGCGAGAAATGGGGAGACTGTGAGTTCTCGTCCCACCTGGGCACAAAGCCAGCTGGGACCTTGGGTCAGTCTTTTCTCAGCTCTAGGAAGCAGGCAATGGGAAGCTACCCCTGAAATCTTGCCAAGAAAACTGTAAGAACTTCTCTAGACGGTTGCCAGGAGTCAACACTAATTTGAAGGTACAAAAATGACAAATATTATAAAGGAAAATAATAAAAATAGGAATGATAAATCAGTGACATTTATATGAGATTCTCTTGTGCTGCCCTCCTCTGGAGGAGACGGTACCAATGTGAATATTCTGCCTCCAGCAACTGATGGGTTTCAAAGGACTGGGGGGTATCCCGGAGGCTCTGCTGCATGGTCGTGCTGAAGCCCTGGCCATAAACTGGAATCAAAGGGCAGCCGTGGCTTTAGACAGGATTGTGTCCTTGTGGCCTCTTTTGGCCCTGCCTACCCACTGCTCCCCATGGTTTACTGAGGAGCTACAGGTTTTGAAAAGGATCAAAAAATGCCTGGAGTTCCGCTGGAGGAAGACGAGAAGCAAATCTAACCAAACACAAGTTAGAGCCACTATTAAGGCCTACCTTGTGGCAATAAAAGTGGCAAAAATATTACCTCTCTGTTCTTACTGTGTCTGCAGAGTGTCACCTGGCAGTCCTGTTTAAGGTCACCCAGTCCCTCCTTGGTAGGGAGGAGGCTTGGAAGGCCATTTGCAGAGCCAACCTGAAGAATTTGTACAACACCTGATGGACAAAATTGGTTGGATCCACTCTCAACTACTAGACTCCTTGGCTGGAGCAGAGTCAGGAGAGAAGCCTAGGGAGGGGTCTTGCCTGGTTATCTGGGAAAGGTTTGAGTCTTCCTTGGACCTGAGGAAGTGGGCAGGGTCCTTCTTTCTGACAGATCTATCTTCTGTCAATAAGATTCTTATCCTTCTTAGTTGGTTAGAGCCTCTAGGATGGTAACTTCCAGATGGTGTCAGCAGTGATTAATTCTTCACTGTGTGAGGGGACATTCCCACCAGGCCCTGATATGCTTCTTCTTTAAAAAAACATCACTTGACTCCACCTTCTAGACAATTTTCATCCAGTCTCCGACCTCCCTTTTTTGGGGAAGGTGATTGAGAAGGTAATGGTCTGGAAGCTCCAGAGGATTATAGAAGAAATGGATTATCTAGACCTGTATCAGTCTGGGTTCAGGCCTGGTTATGGGATGGAAACAGTTTTGGTCGTGCTCATGGATGGCCTCTGGCAGGTGTGGGATGGAGGTAGTGCATCCATCCTTACTCTATTTTGACCTTTCTGCAGCCTTTAGTACCATTGACCATGGTATCCCTTTGGGCCGGTTGTGGGAATTGGGACTGAATGGCACAGTCTTGCACTGGTTCAGCTCCTTTCTCCATGTCCAGTTTCAATCAGCGTTAATAGGGAGTGAGTGGTCCAACCCTTGAACATTACTTTTGTGGCATGCCACAGAATTCAGTACTCTGTCTACTCCTTTTTAACATCTACATGAAGTTGCTAGGTGAGATCTGTCACCATGGGAAAAGGTAATGCAGATGATACACAGCTTTACACCTCTGATCCAAGTGTTGCCATGACTTCCCTTTTGCGGTGCTGGTAGGCTGTGAGGGCCTGGATGGGGAACAGCAGACTTCAACTGAACCCTGGTAAGACCAAGTGGCTGTGGGTATGGGGGCTTTCTGGTTCCAAGGGCCTAACATCTTTAGTATTGGATGGGGCCCACTGTCCCAGACAAATCCACTGCAACTTGGGGGTTCTCCTAAACTCCTGCTCAAGGAACAGGTGGCAGTTGTGACTAGGAGAGCCTTTGTACAACTTGGTGTTGTGTGTCAGTTGCACCTGTAATTGAACCAGGACTCCTTGCTCTTGGTCACTCACTTGACTACTGCAACATGCTTTACATGGGGCTACCCTTGGCCTGCTTCCTGTTACAGATCCTGTCAGCCAAGGAATTTTGGTTAGTGGGATCCAGAAGATGTGCCTTTTCTGCCGTGGTACCCGCCCTCTGGAACAGTATTCCTCTTGAAGGGAAGGCCCTATCCTGTTGGCCTTCCAAAAAAGTCTGAAAACCTGGCTTTGTGGATTGGTCTGAGGCCAGGCAGCCATATGTCCCATCTGAGGTGGTTGCTCAATTAATGGATACCACTTTGCTGTGTTTTTCATCTGTCTCTTTTTTAATTTGTAATATGTTTTAATTCTCTTAATTGATACTCTTAATCAGAATGTCATTGATCAGGAATTATTTGTTGTACAAGCTGGATTTAGAAAGGGGCGTGGCACTCAAGATCCCACTGCCAATATTAGATGGATTATGAAAAAGGCTTGTGAATATCAAAAAGATCTATATATGTGCTTGATTGAATACAGAAAAGCTTTTGACTGTAGAACACAATACGCTATGGGCAGTTTTGCATGTTCTTGGTGTCCCAACCCACCTGATCAGAGTTATCAAATCACTGTACATTGATCAGGAGGCAACAGTAAGAACACTCTATGGTGGCACAGATTGGTCAGGATCAGTAAGGGAGTTAGGGATGTCTTTTATCACCATTTTTTTTTAATCTGTATGCTAAAGTGATCATACAGAAATGAGATCTGGAACTGACTGATTTTGGAGTGAAGATTGGGGGAAGACCATAAATAATTTGAGGTACAACACTATTGGACAGAGGATACAACACTATTGGATGAAAATAAGGAAGACCTGGAAAAAAATGATCTGGAAAATCAAGGATGAAAGTGGAAAAGTAGAACTGAGTCTTAAACATCAGAAAAACAAAGATAATGACAACAGCAGGAGATGGACATGAGATGTTTAAAATCAACAAGAAGGAAATTGAATTAGTTCGAGAATTGATCTTCTTTGGATCAAAAATTGTTCACAATGGCAGTTCTAGTCCTGAAATAAAACACAGGATAACCTTAGGCTGCCCTGCAATGGTTAACTTGGATAAAATCTGGAAAAGCAGAGATATTATATAACTACAAAAAGCAGATTAGTTAAAGCAAAGTCTTCCCTATAATGATGTATGGGTATGAAGTTGGACACTAAATAAGGCTAACCAAAGAAGAACTGACTCCTTTGGACTGTGGTGCTGGTGAAAATTATTGTGTATACCATGGGCAGCCACAGTAACCAACAGAGAGGTGCTGAATCATATAAAACCAGACATTATCACTAGAAGTCAAAACTACAAGACTACGTCTGATTTACTTTGGCCATGTCATGCATGCAAATTTATTGGAGAAGTCAATGATGCTAGTAATAGTGGAACAACAAGAAGGGGCAGGCAAAGAATATGCTGGCTTGATACTATCAAAAGTGATACAGTGATGAACATCCAAATTGCAAGAAGCTATGCTTGAAAGGGTAGCATGGAGAGAACTTGCCGATAAAGCTGCCAAGAGTTACACATGACTGAAAGGATAAAACAGCAACAATTCTCTTAATGTTTTTTACCTATTTATTATATTTGTATATCTTTTGTAATTTAATGTGAGCTGCCCAGAGTTGCTTTTGGTGAGTAGGGCAGCAAATAAATTTGATACATACATACATACATACAGTTATAGCATAAGATACAAACAAGGACTAAGAACAATAAGGTACAGAAAGATAATATATAAAAATATATAAAAACCTGCAACAAGAAATAGAAATGTAG
This sequence comes from Acrochordus granulatus, assembly GCA_032468055.1. Classification (NCBI taxonomy): domain Eukaryota; kingdom Metazoa; phylum Chordata; class Lepidosauria; order Squamata; family Acrochordidae; genus Acrochordus; species Acrochordus granulatus. The sequence continues at coordinate 75,609 of JANHZU010001826.1, forward strand.
TAGCCAGTCAGGGATCCTACCCGTGTTTCATATAAAGCAAGGTTTATTTTCTATGCTGCACATTTATAATAAACAATATTTTTCTCAAAAGTCGTTGACTTTTCAGAAATCTGTCCTGTCTCAGATGTCTTCAGTATCTTTTTCCTGCTAAAAATATATTCAAGAAGAACAAAATTATTTAACAAAGGCTTGCCATTTGCTATCAAGATGTTAAAAAACATTTTTGTTTGGATTAAATTAACAGGGTCCTTTGTATCACAATAGAGAGATCTGAAAATCCATTTTGAAAACAACACATAGCTGGACTATTTTGATCAATACAATTTTGGTAGCATTTTTTATTGTTTTGATAACTCTGTTTACCAAAAATTGATGACTGTTAGTAAAATTGTTTGATTACTGTGTTTACCGTGGTGGTTAATTGTTTCTGTTTTTTACTGGATTTATGTAAGTTTTTATTGATTGATGATATCGTATACAAATAGAATAAACCAATGAACCAAACCAAAACTCAGTCATGTAGGATATGCAAAAGGCATTCTGATATATCAAGAGTGCTTAGAGGAGTCATGTCTTAGTGCAGCAATTCAACTAAAGTGGTAACAGGCTGGATAAGAGCCAATTAAAAGGAACTGACTTCAGACAAGTGGAAACTCTGTTTAAGTCCAGGAAGTTGTGGAGATCTGCATACGTGTAGCTGGAGTTGTTTCTTGATTCAAAATTTCACCAGAAACCTAGATGATTTTGGTGATTCAAAGTATTTTTTATTATTTTCATTTCAAATTTTTATCTGAATGTTGGCTGTGGCTCAGCCTTTACCTATTGTGAAGTTATCTTTTTTCATTAACACAAATCCATTGGAGAGTATCAGAAATTGAACCCTTATTTGCAAACCAATTATTAAGGTCTGTTTGCATTTACGTAGGAAATTAATAATTTTCTATCCTGGAGTCTTGATTACTAGACTAGTAATTATACCAGTTACTGACTGAAGTAGACTTTTTGTGACAATATTTGAAATATTTTAAAATATTTTCACTATCATAGCTTTCAAACTTGATTTTATTTCTCATCTCTGCAAAATACCCCATAAAAACAATTGTTAGACCAATTTGGATCCCAGCACAGAACAGTGGCATGAATTTTTTCTTTAAATACATTTCAGACAAAAGTCTCCTGCACTTCATTTATACTCCTTCCTTCAATACTAAGAACTGTCCTTATTTGTTGGAACATTTTAATTAATTATTAACTGGGACATTTTAATTAATTATTGTCTTGGCTATTTTTTAACAAACCTTGAATTGTTCTTTCTGTTCCATAACCCAAGGGCATTCTTTTTAGGAAGGGTATTGACTTTATATTATATTAGCTCCTGATTGCTGCCAAAAGTCAGGCTGTGTCAGGGAATCAAAAGGACTGTTCTTTCGGTTAAGAAAATCTTTCATAATCAATATGAAAAATTGGTCTATTCTTATAAATATATTTCAGAATTCTAATTGTTACTGGTGAATTATTTCTTGCATTGTTTTCATCCTTCAAAGATTGGTGCAGCTATAGAGGAAATTGTTATGAAATTTATGTAAAATGTGTAAATTGATTTGGATGTAGATACAGTATATTCCTAATATTGCTTTCTGGATTGCCAGCATCAAGACAATTATACAATAAATAATTATATTCTCACTCTGTGGCAATAATATAGTTCATGACCACAACTGGGAGCAGCAAAGCAATTGTTAAGTGAAACCGTAACTGTGCTCACAGTCTTACTTTAGCTTTGTAAATGTTGCAAATGTGAGGATTGGTTGCAAAGTTACTTTTTCATCTTCATAACTGTGAATGGTCATTGAATGAATGTGGTGCTAATGAGAACTACTTGTATATGGATCAATAATTCC
>JANHZU010001826.1:77640-92415 GCA_032468055.1 Acrochordus granulatus
TTCCTTCTCCAGTGGAGTCCTGTAGCTCATTTTCCACTAGATGTCCAGGATCCCCAACATCTAGCACGGTCCTTGTTCACCCGGGTGATGACCGAGCCGGTATGGATTTCTGTAATTTGCTTCTCATATTGTTATAGGGGGGAGACACTCTTCATCTGGCTCCTCTGATGAGACTTGTCCAGTATGGTTGAACCTCTGTCAGAGTTCTCATCTTCATTGGAGCACACAAGCCCCCCAACCACAGCAAGGTGGTGCCTCACTGGGGGGAATGCAGAATATACATGTACTTTAATATACTGACATTTCACATAGATTCAATATTTCCTCCAACTGTATTGTGTAGCACTGTACAGATAGTCCTCAACTAATAATTATTTAATCACCATTTGAAGTTACAACAACACTGAAAAAAGTGACTTAAGACTTGTCCTTGCGCTTATGATTGTCATATCATCCCCATGGTTTTATGATTAGAATTTGGCTTCTTTACAGCCAGCATATATTTACAATGGTTGCAGCATCCCAGAATCATGTGATTGCTGTTTATAACCTTCAAAACTTCTACCAAGTTTCTAATAAGCAAAGTCAGTGGAGGAAGCCAGATCACTTAATGACCATGGGATTCACAATAACTGCAGCAATTTGCTTAACAACTGGGCCAAAAAGGTAATTGGGAGTGACTCATTTAAGAACTACCTAGCTTAGCCACAGAAATTGTTGTCCCAATTATGGTTGTAAGTCAAGAACTACCTGTAATAGGATTGCAGTTGGATAGCAAGTTTATTCATGGTTCATCTAGCTAGTTCAGTGAGTTAAGCTTGAAACTGAAGTTTCAAATGGGAGCTTTATATTTCAGAATGCACATTCTTATGTTATATTATTTTGCCTTCAAATAATACTTCGACATATTGTTTTACCTAAATGTCTATCATTTCACACATATTTTGTTTCTCTGGAAGCTATTTTTTGTTCAGTAACAAAGAACAGTTCTTTTCTTTTGATCCCAGTCAATTTTTCTTACAAACATTTTGCTATAAGAAGTGGGAATAGGAGGCAATAGCAAGTATATTTTGTTATTAAATTTGAAGTTCCACATATCTTCCTTCTCAATGTATATTGTGCAAAAGAAAAGAGAGCCCTTGGGCAATCAGAGAACAAATATTCACCAGAAGAATTATATTCTTTGAAATAGTACAATTTCAGTACTATTGTGGTCTTGATATTTGAATGTAATTTAACTCTTTGAAATGCTTCATTCTGGTCACACTCAGGAGAAACAGTCTTAACTTAGGGAGACTAATAAAGTGTAGAGCACTTCCTAAAGGAATACATAATGCTTAGTAAAATCAGGAGTGATGGTTCCATTAGACATTTCCTAGTTGCAGGGTGATTTTGGTGATACACCGTTATGCTTCTGCCTTAAACCATATTCATTTTTATTAATTAAGATGCTTCTATCCTGTGTTCATAATTTTAAGATGGCTTTAAAAAAACATATCTATAAGATGTTTGGTAACGGTTTGCAAGGCCTCCAGTCCAAATCGGAGACATCGTATCCATACAATTTCCTTACTGCTCCCACCTTTCTCTTCCTATGGTAGATCTTTCTAGACATAATACATGTCATAGAAACAAATGCACATACAGACATAGTATTAAATGTGTATATACAGTTAGTCCTCAACTTACAACTGGTCACTTAGCAACCAACCTGAAAAAGGTGTCCTACAACCTGGAGTTCTGGTGGGAGGGCCCCTTGTATAGTCACATGGCCAAACTTTGGACTCTTGGCAACAGGCAACATTTATAGGCATTTGTAGCATCCTGTGATCGTATGATCATATTTACGACAGTTTTGCCGATATCTGGCACTTCTAGTTTTTGACAAAACCTCAACCATAGCGAACCATTGGTTTGCTTAATGTCCATGTCATTTGCTTAATGACCACTGCAAAAAAATTGGGTCAGTCACATGATTGACCTGTTTTATAACTATGACAACATAGGATTAATTATGGTTGTATATCAAGGACCATCTGTATACAAAAATAAACATCAGCAGATACAACTAGTGTAGAAAAATCTGACTTCCTTCTTTTTTATCTTTTAGAGGTATTTTTACCATGAATGTTTTAAGAATGGCTATAACTCTTGCCTTAAAATGAAATAAAATAGATGCAATGGTGCACGCGGTTAAGACACTTAATGTCGGCTGGGAAGTTGGTGGCCCAAGTTCAAAACCCAGCATTGCCATGAAACAGGGTGAGCTCCTGCCAACCTAGCAGTTAAAAAGCATGCAAATGCAAATAGATAAATATGTATTGCCTACATTGGTGGGAAAGGTAGTTGTGTCCAAGTGCCTTTGGCGTCTAGTCATTCCGGCCACATGACCACAGAAGAGTCCTCGGACAAACACTGGCTCTTCGGCTTGGAAATGGAAATTAGCACCATTCTTTGAAATGAGTTAAATAATCTGGCAGAGAAACCTTTTTAAAATAAAAATGCTGTAGAACTTTTTAATATTTTTTTTCATTTCTGTGAGTAATTTATTTCCTGTGTTTTTGTTATTTTTTTAAATCCAACGATGCACTGCTTCATGTTTTTTCCAGTCACCTAAGATTTTACCCCAACTCTCATATAGCCCATTTAGAGTAAATAATTGAGGCTGAAGCCCTTCTATTTTAGTTAGTTGGAAAAATAGTCAAATTATCGGACTTTAAGGGGACAAAAAGAAAAATAGGAAGGTCGGAGGAAAAAAAAGTGGAAGGTAAAGAGAATGGGCTTGAACTAGCAACTTTCTATTTGCAAATCAAAAATTATAGCCTTTATGCTGTTATATGTCTGGCCCAAGCCCAAATATGATGTAGTGAAATCTAATCAAGTTCAATTTTTTATTTGCTTACACCTAATGGACAGAATCTTGCCAAACCAAAGTTATAACTCTCTACCCTAATAGATATATTTGGTGAGATTCCAGGGTGTGGTTACCCTGAACCTCTTCCCCCTTCCCCTATCCAACTTGGGACTGTGCTGTCTCTTAATTTGGGCTTCTTTCTGGAAAGTACTGCTTAAATTCGCTCTAAAATTGTTGTCTGGTCAGTTGGGGCATCTGCTCAGGGAGTCCCCTGAAAAGCCAAGATGGGGGTTATAACCACGATTGAAGTCACATGGATCATGCACATAAAAAGCCTTCTGTGCTCATAACAGTCATCTTGTTTCTTTGTTACTATATCACAGAGATGGTCCTGCAAACTGTATGAGCAATTATCTAATTGAAGGGCATTCCTGCTTCTGTGAAGTAGCCAATGAACAACATTAGATTGTCCTGCAAAATCTGAAACCCACTATCTGAAATTACATGACATGTTTGAAAATGAAACCGAGAAATATGGCCTAAGGTTGCCTTGATGTATGTGAAAAATTAGAATAGAGTGACATGTCCTCCAAAAGCAGTTGCCTGCCTTTTCTGGTAATGGGCAACTGACCAGTTCAGAAAAACCTTAAGAGTCTACAAAACATCTGACCAATTCTTGTGAATTAAGAAGGAATTTTGAAATTATTGATATAAATACATTCTTTTTTTAAAAAAATATTTCTTCCTAATGCTTAAATACAGTTTTAGGATTATATTTATAACAGAAAAGTTTTTTAAATAACAGTATTGCACTCTGATCTCTATGGATGATCCTTGCACATGTGTGTGCATGTGCAAGGATCATACATAGTTAATAAAAATAGTTAACCTGTGATCCTAGAGAATAGTAAAGATAGATAGCCTTCTTAAATGAACAATGCAAAGTAATAGAGGAAAACAATAGACTGAGAAAGACTACAGATCTCTTCAAGAAAATTGGAAATATCAAGGGAACTTTCATACAAAAATGGGCATGATAAAGGACAAAAATAGTAAGGACCTAACAGAAGCAGAAGAAATTAAGAAGCAGTGACAAGAAACCTATACAAGAAAGTTCTAAATGTCCTTGATTACCACAATGGTGTGGTTGATGACCTAGAGCCAGATATCTTGGAGAATAAAGTCAAGTGGACCTTAGGAAACATTACTAACAAAGCTAGCAGTGGTGATGGCATTCTAGCTGAACTATTTAAATTCCTAAAAGATGATGCTGTTAAAGTGCTGAAAACATAGCAGTGGCCACAAGGTTGGAAAAGGTCAGTTTACGTTCCAGTTCCAAAGAAGGGCAATGCCAAAGAATGTTCAAATTACCATACAATTGCACTAATTACAGTTGCTAATAATTAGCAAAGTTATGGTAAAAATATTACAAGCTAGACTTCAGCAGTATATGAACTGAGAACTGCCAGAAGTACAAACTGGGTTTTGAAGAGTACAGGAACTAGAGATCAAATTGCAAATATTTGCTGGATCATGGAGAATCAAGGGAATTTCAGAAAACTATTTACTTCTGCTTCATTGACTATGCTAAAGCCTTTGATTGTGTGGATCACAACAAACTGTGGCAAATTCTTTAAGAGATGGGAGTACCAGACTACCTTACCTGTCGCTTGAAAAACTTGTATGCAAGTCAAGAAGCAACAATTAGAACCAGACATGGAACAACAGATTAATTCAAATTGGAAAAAGGAGTACGACAAGGCTGCATATTGTCACCCTGCTTATTTAATTTATATGCTGGATGACTCGCCAGCTGGAATTAAGGTTGCCAGGAAGAAACATCAACAACCTCAGATATGCAGACGATACCATTCTAATGGCAGAAAGTGAAGAGGAACTAAAAGGCCTCTTGATGAGGGTGAAGGAGGAGAGTGCAAAAGCTGTCTTGGGAGTCAAATTTAAAAAAACAAGTTCATGGCACCCAATCCCATCACTTTCTGGCAAACAGAAGAGGAAGAAATGGAAGCAGTGGCAGATTTTATCTTCTTGGGCTCCAAGATCACTGCAGATGGTGACTGCAACCATGAAATTAAAAAAAGGTTGTTCCTTTTTTTAATTTCAAACCTAGACAGCATTTTAAGAAACAGACATAATCTTGCCAACAAAGGTCTGTACAGTCGAAGCTATGGTTTTCCCTGTCATAATGTGTGGCTACGAGAATTGGACTATAAGGAAGGCTAAGCACTGAAGAATTGATGCCTTTGAATTGTGATGCTGGAGAAGAATCTTGAGAGTCCTTTGGACCACAAGTTTGAAGATCAAACCAGTCAATTCTAAAGGAAATCAACCCTGATTGTTCACTGGAAGGACAGATACTGAAACTTAAGCTCTAATACCTTGGCCACATAATGTAAAGAGACGACTCATTAGAAAAGACCATGATGCTGAAAAAAATTGAAGGCAAAAGTAGAAGGGGATGGCAGAGGATGAGATGGTGAGGTAGCATTATGGATATGATGGGTGTGGATTTTGGTGGATTCTGGGAGGCAGTGCAGGACAGGAAGGCCTGGTGTGCTGTGGTATGTTGGGTTGTGAAGAGTTGAAAATGAATGAGCTACTGAACAGCAACAATAAGAAATCATACTTAAGGTATATAAGTTTAATCAAATACTTACGTAGGATCTTAATGTTACTGCAATACATAGAAAAATAAAAAATGAACTATTTTAAAATATTTTTAATAGAAAAAATCCCATCATGTTTCAAATAAATGATCACAATTGTTTTGTTAAAATGTAATTTCCATGGACTGGAAAGAATCCAGAAGCCCCATCTGCAAAAAGAGGACTAGTTTTATAATTACAGTCTAGTTAACAACCTTGGGAATAATAATATACCTTGGCTCTCAGATATGTTCATGGCTGTTGGAGAATCTCAGGAGATGTATCTAGTTTGTCTTATTAATGTACTATGTATTTTGCCAAATCTAAAAATGAAATACCAGACAACTGTTTGAAATGCAATAGTTATAGGACATGAGGTCACAGTTATAAAACCGAAAACAAAATCCAGGAAAAAAATATAAATAAAATAAACAATAATTGGAACCAACCCCATCTAAGCAAAGGAATATTATCAATCAGCCTCAGAAGCCCTTAAGTATAATTGATAGAAAATTACAAGCTATTTGTGATATTCAGTATTATCTTAAAAGTATTCTAATTATTCTTTTAAGAAAAAAGAGTCTTTTGTAAACTCTTTTGTCTAAAGACTATTATATGTTCATAACGTCCAGAAATAAAAGCATGCGATGCTTAAAATTTACAGGTTTCCTCTCTAGATTTTATATAGATTTATTTTTTCTTTATTTCTCTTTTTAGGATATTTTCAGTGTAAGAAATCACTTGATGAAATTAATGTATATAATAAACATTCTTTTAAAATGGATTATTTAGCATGCTAATAAGTGCAATATAGTAACAACATAGATTTACAGTTTATTTTAATTTATCTTACTGTAGCACTGATGTAGGATTAATAAATAATTTCTATCTATTTCTTCCTTTTAATTAATGTGAGGTTGAATAGAATTTCAGTATAATTTTTTCACTTAATTTTATATAATTATATAATTATTTTTAAATTAATGTAGATAATAATCATTCTTTTAAAATTGATTAATTTTAAAGCATGAAAGCATTTATTTAGCATGCTAATAAGTGCAATATAATTTTCCTTCCAATACTTACAATTACTACTGAATGAATTTAAAAAAAACACCTTGAAAGAGTTTTTAACAAAAAAACTATTTTGCATGTTAAGTTTGTGCATGGAGGTGAGTGGATGGGTATAAAATAATCAGACTATGGTTATTTTATAGCATAAAATAAGAAATGGCATCAGCTTTATTCTTCCTGACCTGGCATTTCAAACAAGAGCTACCTCCCCAATTCCCAATTCTCATCAATATTATACTAAAGAAATAGGAACAAACTTGTCACTTTGCACAATGGTTATATTTTATTTATTTTTCCCAGATAGGTTTAAAAAATGTTTTAGAATATAGTTCAGAGGGAATGCATACCGGCAAAGTGTAAATGGGATACAAAAAAAGTAGCCTTATTTACTTGCATAAAAGCTAGTAAATAAGGCTACAGAGCTATGCATAATCATCTCTATTTCTTTCTGCTTCATGCTGACCAGACCAGATTGTTTTGTTCTTCTTTAAAAGCAGACACAGCTGTGGTAGAGCAGTTGGCAATTTTCTTTGTTAATGGATCCAGTTCTTAGATCATATGGACAGATATCCTATTTCTGTCTTAGCAGGGACAATCTTGATAATTCCTGTGCTTAACATCATCCAAAAGGTTATTTTGAACACAGTAACATGTCTGCATGCTTTCATTTATTTGCAATTAACTCTCTAGACTGTTTAGGTAAATAGAGTACAAAAATATTGTATATTAGTGAGACAAAATAGGATCATAATTGTGATCTCTTGCAAAATTGAGGTGAATTGAGATAGTTCTTGAATAATAGCTGAGTAGAAGATATTTAGTTACACTAATATATATCCCTGTAAAAATATAAATGACTGTAATGTAAGTATGTTATCATTATGTAAATAACAATGAGCTATCATAAGATGGTTGTGAGCTAAAGCAAACCATTTTTGATGTTCAAAAGATCATGTTTATTAGGATTGCATTACAGATATTGATAAACTGAGAGAAAAAAGGCCTTCCTATTTAAAAAGTAATAGTCCTGTTTTATTAGATCAGACTTTCTGTTGTATACATTTCTCTATTTTCTACATATTACTTGATTTTATTTTCTGCTACTTTTAGTAATGATGCTTAAAATAAATACATTTCTATTTTTTAAAATAGTAAATATTTATAGTAAAATGTATATCCAGGTCATTGTTCATAATGCTGACTACTGAAGCAAGTCTTCGAATTATGTACACACAAATGTGACCAAAGTCTTAGCAAGTTCTTTCTACTGTATTAACCAGAAGAAAAGCCTCCATTAGGAATGTACAACATTTTGGTGACACATTTTGTGACATTGGGTGAGTCAAAGTTAGCAGACCAAGATCACACATATGGATCGAGATGCATTATATTTGTGGTAAGTTAGTTTGCAGAGGGTTTTTTGTTTTATACTTGTTTATAGATCTATTTTAGAACTTATACTTGAATTTTCAGGTTTTTCACATTAAAAAATGGTAGAAATCCGATGTCAGTTTTCAGCAGTCACAGTCAAAAGAGGATGACTTCAAGGAAACATGGGCCATAGTTTTGCTTATATTGCTGTTTGAGATTGCTTATTCTCAGATCAGAAGTATGATGAATACTATGATGAATGGTAAGGGAACTAGGTACGTTTAGCCTAACAAAGGAAAGCTTAGGGTAGACATGATAGCAGTCTTTCAATAGTTGAAGTGCTGTCACAGAGAAAAAGTCACTGATTTATTCTTTATAGCACCTGAGGACAGGACAAGAAGAAAAGGGTGGAAGCTTGCCAGAAGGAAATCCAACTTGGAAATAAGGAGGAATTATGACAGTAAGAACATTTACTCAGTGGAACAGCTTTCCTCCAGAGTTGTGGGTGCTGGAAGTTTTCAAGAAAACATTGGGCAACTATTTATCCAGGATTGGGCAGGGGTTGGATTCGAGTATTTCCAAAGTCCCTTCCAGCCCTATGATGCTAAGTATTCAAGTCTAACACACTCCTAGATGCATTTTAAAAGAATATAATAATAATAATAATGTACTTTGTATACTACCCTATATTAGGGGACAACCATATTTCTAATTTGGGTTGCTTAGGATGAATCTCTCTTCCTGCCATGCAGACTAGAACCTCTGGTGTTCCAGTGGTCTCTTAGAAGCAAGAATCAGTCTCCAGCAAGAAGAAAATGGGAGGGAGAAGTTAAGCCGCTAAGGATGATGGCATGTTCACTTTCTTTTTCTTTTCCACCCAAATCAGCAAAGACAGAGATATAGTATTAGTATCTCAGATCATGCCAGTCCATGCCTAAGTCCCCAGAAGTCTACAGTTCTTTGCAAGAACAAAATTCAGCTAATAAGAGTTTAGTTATCTTCAAAGCAAGACATAAATAAGGAAGGAAAGAATTATTCTTCAGATTTGTATAATTTCCTATTATAGATAAGTTACAGAATTTTGGAAATTGTAACAGGAATTTCGAACCTTCATTTATTAGTCTGTTTATTAAGGTAGAATGTTTTTAAATAGTTTGAATCTTATTTTTAGAGCATGGATTAAATTGTTTATGAAGTTATTAATGAATTATTCTTTTAACTCAAGGTTGTTCATATTTAACATTTCTTTCCTCAGTCTTGACTAATAGTACAGCATTCCTTATTCTATAAACCGATAGCTTATAGCCTGAGCTTATAAGATCAGAGAAGTACAAAACAGATATTTCTGATTGGAGAGCTATTTGTAAATAAGTAATAGGCTTCCTAACATAGTAGTTGTTGGGCTAGTTTCTTAAGAAGTGATATGTCTATTTGTTTCCAATTTACATAGAAGATTAAAGCATTAGTATAGAAGTCTCCTCAAACCAAGAAGATAATTTATCCAGAGCTGAAGTCCAAAGAGTGTATTACTATTTTCAAGAAATATTCTTCTAGCCTGCTCACATTTAGATTGCCCCTAGCCACTTTCTATCTCATTTATCTTGACTATTCTAATTTTTACTTCTGTGTGGCCAAATTAGATAAATGACTATTAGCTATAATGTGAAAAACAGTGTGGTGAATAAAAAACACTAGCCTCCTCAAAAGAAAACTGCAGCATCAGAGTATAAGTACCTGCAGATTCAATGGCTGGTTTGAAGAAAGTGTGTGTGAGTGAGTATGAAGGTTGAGAAAGTTGCCAGAGATGACAAAGAGAAGTCTGCAGAGAAAGTATTTGCTGGATTGTCCTTATCAGACCTGTATAAATGAACTGCCCCACCCTTCTATGCTACTCATTGCCTTGGCAGAAAAGAGAGCTGGAAAGCCTTCGAGAGAAGGAAGGGACCAATGGCTACTCCATTAAGAACTTGTTTTTATTTTCACAGCTGAGATTGGACAACTAATTGACACTCTTGGTGTAAGTGCAAGAAAACAAGCCTCAAAAAACTGCTGCCAGATCTGTTTCCTTCCTTGGTTAGACATTTAAGTGCTATTTTGAGTTCTTGATTTGGATTGTTGAGGCTCCATAGACTCTGGTTTTGTACTGAATCCCTGTTCCTAAATGTCTGAGGGAGTGGGAAGAATAAACTTTAGCAGGTTCTCTACATCTTGGAAGTCCAGGCTTTGCTTTCTCTTAATGGCTAGTCAGCTATCTTTCTACAAGGGTCTTTGTCACACACAGATTGGATCGCATCTTCTAGCCATTTTTGTAAGCATAATATTTTACATTTCTGGAGTGCTTTTAAGAACATTAGTAAGAAAATTAGTTTCTGCTGATTTGGTTTTGCATCAGAGTACTTAAAAATGTAAGAACAGTCCTGCTTTATCAAGCAGTGCTCAATTTCAGTCCAGCATTTTTTCCCCTCACAGATACTTCTGGGTTGAGGAGCTCACAAACATGAGACAGTGACAAAGTTCTCTCATCATGTTTTGTAATAATGGGTTTCACAGGTTAATGTGTATTATTGAAGAAATGCGTTCAATTTCTAGATCTTCTTACAATCAGCTTTATTGAAGTATCTCTCAGTTTAGTGTTTTGAAAGACAGAGAAAAACTTTTTTCTATTTTCTCCATGGTACACATGATTTTATGCATATCAGTTAAGGCTCGGTTGCCTTTTTCCCAGGTAAAGCCCAGGTTTTATTCCTTCATATAGAGGTTTGAACTCTTTGAAAATTTAGGTTGCCCCTTTCTGCACTTTTCCATTCTACGTTTTAAAAAATGCAATCTGAATTATACAGATGCATATACGCCAAAGAATTGTATTCATAGAATCATAAGGCTGGAAGGAACCTTGGAGATCTTCTACTCCAACTGTTTGCTATGATAGGAGTACTCATATCAGTCTTTTTTAGAAAAGTGCTCCAGCGATGGAGCACTTACAACTCTGGTTAATAGTTTTATTGTTAGAAAATTCATCCTTATTTCCTAGTTGGATCTCCCTTTGATGAGCCTCAACCCATTGCTTATTGTTCTGCCTTCAGGTGCTATGGAGACTAAATCAAAACACTCTTTCCTCTTCAACAATTGGAAGACTGCTGTCATGTCTCCTCTCAGACTTCTCTTTGACCCTTTTAAAGTGAATGTGGCTGTTGTTAAGCAAACCCATTGTTCTCTATGGGCTGGTTTTTGCTAGCTATTAACTGAAAGTAAATGTTTATTTCAATTTATAAAAATGTTGTAAATTGTGGGCATGTGAACGTGGGGTACTGAAAAGGTTGAAAATGTTGTCTGGTTGCTGAGGACCCATAATGCAGTCACATTACCATGGGGAAATGTCAGATTGTAAGTTCTTTTTGGGGATTAAATTATAACTTCAAACAGTCACTAAATGACCAGTCATAAGTCAGCTATCTGTATAAAACAGTACTGTCATAGGCATGTGGTGTTTTTCAAATATCCACTTTAGCTTCTCTGACATGCCGGCCATGTAAGAATGACGAGGTTCTTCCATTGACTCTGCATCTCAGCTCTGTCTGCTGTTCTTTTGTTGGATCTAGATGTTCATTTAATAAAGGCTAATTTGGATAGTCTCAGGCCTTAAGAGCTGTCCTTGGGTGCCTGCTTTCTTTCTTTTTGGCATCAATGGAGGTGGGGGTGGTTTCTGCCCTGTGATGTAGTGTCCTAATGACTCCTAGTTTGTGTTGAAGTGTATGATAGGAGTCAGACAGTAGGCATTGGTCTGTGTGTGGGTTTCCTGTAGATCTCTATTTCTAGTTTGCTACAGGTCCCAGTAAGAACCTCACAATTTGTTCTTTAGTCCCCAGGAAGGTTAAGACCACAAGTTCACCAGGGAGATCACACTTAATGACCTACTTGGGGATTAGAAAGGGATTTAGGTGTTGAACATCTATATCTCAAAGTCTGTCTATTCACATCTCCTGTTGTCCGTCTAACAAGCCTAATCAGGTTAAGTTAGAAATGCAGCATCCCTGGAAGACATACATGGGATCCCCTAGCCAATTTTTTTTCAGACTGAGAAGCTGCTTGGATAAGCAGCAAAGCATCCCAAACCAAAAGAAAAGAAGTCCAGTTACCATGATGCAACCTCCAGACAATTCGACCCGGATGACTGAGAATCTTCATCAACAAATTCATTGAAGAATGAAAACAGTATTTAATTCACTTTTCTTTGAAGTGTTTCAGAATTCTAATTACCAAAAGCTATTTCCATTGTGTATTTAGTAAACTCAGACTGATTTTTTGTTTTTAGTTTTGGTTTGAGACAATACAATATAGATCAAATCTAAGATTTACCAATAAGGTTTAAATAAATAATATGTAAAAAGAAACACTACAAGCAACAAAGACAACACCAACTATTTTGATGTAAATGAATAATCAATCTATATATTCTAAATATAAAACAAATTATTTTCTAAGTAACTAGATGGAGATATTTGAATACTGCATAATCATCTGATCAGATCAACTTGGATTACATTTCTGATAAAAGAAAAAAACTACACTTTTCAGAATTTTTGACAAAATCTCTTAGTAAAAGAACCAAATGCATCCACAAAATCTAGAAATTGGCAAGAAAAAAGTATTTTTAAAAATTATTAGACATGAAAACCAAGCAAAATATGTTGCTGTAGCACAACAGAATATCTTACTCATTAAAGCTTTGTGTGTATTCCACTAGTCTATATATTCTTTTCTAGAGTACTAGTCATAATACTATACATTGGTATAGTATAGAATTTGAAAAGAATGAGACTTTAAATTTTATAACATAAGAATTAATCTTATAGTGAGACATGGTACTGCTTCATCTATCTCAGGTTTTTACATCATTACAGAGAATATTGTACGTAAAATTAAATATTATACCGTTGATCAAAAATTGGTCAGTAAAGGATCAAGAATGCTTACTTGCCTGAATGAAAGTAAGCATTCAAATATTTTTCAAAAAGCTTATTCCTATAGAGATATTTAAGCAGAGGCTATTGAATAGAGATCTATTGATAAAAGAAACCAATTGGTTCATAAATGAATGTCCCTATATGAATGACTCACATATGTATGTAAATAGTTTCCAGGAAGCTTTTCAAGTATCTCATGATATTTATAGTTTCAATTTCAGAGGGTTTTTCTCTTGATTCTTTGACAGTAAGCTTTTTAGCACAAGAACAAATTCGCAAACTGGTTATCTTTGCCAATGAGTTAGATATATTTCTGCTTCTGTTTGATAACAGAAAATCTTTTAAAACTTTAAATAGAAAGTCATTTATTATTTTTAAGGTGCAATAAAGATTTTGCAATTATTTTTGTTAGCTGATTGCATTTTCTGTTGGAGTTACAAGCTATTAGGATCCCCCTGTCTTAAAAGATGTAGAATCTCTGATGATTGCCTCTTTGTTCTACAGCATCTACAGTAGCCATCAGTCTTAATAACCTTCCAGTAACATTTGAAGGTAGATCTCTGTGCCTTAATAAATTCTCTGGGGAAGCTACTGTGCATATTTTAATTTGGAGAAGCTTTCTGGCTTGTCATAAGTACTAGGACAAATTATTCAGGCAAAAATAATTGTAGGGTCATATTAAATAGAAAAGCATCAGTCTTGCTCACATAATGCTTGAAAAATTCACAGCTAGAAACATTTTTGCATTTGTCTATGAAGAGTCTATTCTTGAAGAAAAGTGTGGTTATGATTATTGACTGATAAAAAGAGAAAAGCAGCCTAACTCCCTTCACAATCTACTATTTATACTTCCTCCTAGCAAAACTATTTTTTTCATGTGTTATTTGTCAGGAAGTCTTTCTGGGCTGGAAATAAATGCTATGAAATTACTACAACTGTTGAGTGAAAAATATGCCTCAAATGGCAGAGAGTTTATAATAACTATGAGAAGAAGGAAAGAGCAAATGACTGCAAAAGCAAGTAATAGAAATACTTTGTATTAAATCACATAATGTGTTCTAACTATTATGTTGCCTTGTATTTCTCTTGTGCATTTTAATTTGTTTTTCATAAGATATATCTTGACCTAATCTGAACAATTCTGAGCAGTGTACACATCAGGTTAATTTATCTAACAATAGAAAGATCCATATAACCAATACTACTACTGTAACTATTTCTATTACTAACTTCTGCCTATCCCAAGTCATTGGGTTGAACTTGATAGGTGGATAAAAATGCCAAATTCAGTCTAAACATTTGGCTGCACACCCTATAATTACTGAAAGGACTAAAGGGCCATTGAAACAGTGCCAAATAAACATTTTTTAAGTATCTTAAAATATGAGAAGGGTAGGAGACAAGTGAATCTCTAGAGGGTAGTATATTTCCTTCTACATCAATCCTTTTTACTTCCCTTTAGTATAGTGCAGAAGCTTTAGCCAGCCATATCAGTATTCCAAATGGATCTGAAAACTATGTCATAAAAGAACTTACAGCACTCTGAAGTGGAAGCCTAATGGTAGCCAATATAGAAAATCCAAAATAGGTGCACTTCTGAAGATATAAGTTTCCAAGGATTATTAGTCTAGCCATTGCAGTTTGCACCAATTACAGATTCCAAGTAATTATAAAGGGAGCTCCTCCTGTAGTATATTGCAGTAGTCCAGTCATAGGGCATGACAGTTCAGACAGGGTCACAACTGGCACACAAGCCAAAGATTTAATGCTGCTCATATAGGAGCCATGAATCCAGGAGGACTTATAAAGTGGTTCCTTTGGGAGGAACGTGAATGTATCTATATGAACT